>JALIZH010011874.1:0-27826 GCA_030522465.1 Rhipicephalus appendiculatus
CATATACAAGTACCGCCATCTAGCGGACATTCCAAGAACTAAAACGAGAGGTGGCTAGCTACTACATACATCGAGGAGGCACGACCCACGGCTTAAGGAGCTTCGCCCCTAAAAAAAACACTGGTTCCTAAATGTGCTGTACGATGTGCCGAAGCCCAGTTGGCCCAAACGTGAATGTTAGAACAGTGACATAATTGACCTTACTTAATTAACAATTTTCAGCTCAATGTAAAATATACGATAACGAGATGCACATGACATTAAACGGTATATCTTTGATTTTATTCAGAGGCGGTTAACAACTTTTTTTAAATTTGGTAATTCTTACGTGAAACACCCTGTATACTTATTCCCTTTGGTCGTTTAAACACGGAACAGCCTAGCTATTACCCTTAGATATATTCGTTTTCCGTTTTGTTTTTTAGGTCGCACTAAAGTATTCTTGTTAAAAATCTACAGGTAAGCAGAGCTAGAAGTAGCAATATATTGTAAAGCAGTGATATACTGCCAGCGCTTTGGGTCACTACAATACATCTCGTACGTTTATGAGCGGCTCAAGTTCTAACGGAAAAGAAGTGGTAAAAGATTGCACGTTAGTGAATATGTTGCTAACAAAGGATTTACGTCACCAGATAAGTAGAATATGAAAGATCGTTGCAGATTTATGTCCCCGATGAACTGTGAGCCCTCACACTGTAGTTATTGTCTTCACACGATACGTCACAAACAATATCGCTACCAGTGTTGTTGCTGCTCTACACCTGTTGGTTGATGCAGTATTACGAAAACGGTAATATGCTAGTGGACAAGGTAAGACTGCACAGCGTTATTTGCGTCATCGTGCGGAGACATCTTAATAGCGTTCTTGGAAGCAGATGACAATTCAGTCGCGGAGGGGTCTCAAACTCACCTCAGGCAGTCACATAATTTAGTTCCGCTAGGGCTAAATTTTGTGACTTTTGAGAGCGGAGGAGGGGGGGAGGTAACTTAGTACAAGATTTCGGCTACTGTAGCAATTTGAAAGGCGGCAGTGCCCCTATCTAATATATGGGTAATCGAAGATGATTTGACGTCAGTATTCCAACAACATGTCGATACTGATCACATATTGACTAAAACCTGGACGCCGATTCCAAAATATAGAGCTTGCGTTCCACGGTGATGTTTCAACTCATAGTGACCGCATGGGGTGCCTCGCGGAAAAAATGTTCGAAACGAGTCATGTCGTCTGTGTAGCTCACCAATACACTAATTAAGAAGATGAAAAAAATATGCGACGAAGATAGTCATGCGCGAGCCGCAGGGGGAAAGGTTGGCGGGTCGCGTGTTTGACACCCCTGCATTGGCTGGTCGCCATGTAGAGCAGCGACATCCATCAATTACAAAACTTTCAAGCAAAAACCACTAACAGCGCAGCGGCAAAAAAGGCAGTCATATTAAGCAGCCAAACAAATCTCAATAAGCTGTTCCGGAATGCAACTAATATACCTTGAGCAAGAGAGACAGAAATCGTGTGATACATTAAACGGGCAGATCCCACGCACTGTGGGAATCGATGTAATGCGAAGAAGCCAGCAAGGAGAAAATCATTCTGTACATAATATGCATGTCGTGGTTTACATGTTAGGACCTGTAATTTATGTTCGTCATACAGTCACGCCGCGCAATACCAATTTTTCTGTATATCAAGCTAGCGAACTGGACTCAAGCGCACCATGAGCGTGGCATGTAAAAGGCATTGTAGATTACATACATGCCAAGATTTTCATGTTACCACCTGCCACTTATGTTCGATATACAGTGACGTCATGCATTACCAAATTTGGTGTATATCAAGCTAGCGAAATGGCCACGAGAGTGCCATGAGCGTGGCATGCAAGTCATGTTACACATGACAAGTCATAATTTCCATATTACCACTTGTAATTTGTGCTCGTCGTACAATGACGTCGCTCAAACGGACACTTTGTTTATTCCAAAGTGTGTTCGGCGAAAGCTTGTGGCCATTCAACTGACCATGCTATGTCTTTTTTTTTTTCTTTACACTCTGAGTGGGATGGCACACAAACGGAATGTGTGCGTGTTTTCGTTTTCAATTTTGTACCTAGAATCGCAGCGAGACGTGAGACTGATCTGCCTCCGTTTCGCATGTGTTCGTAGTCTCGCGCTTTGCGCGTCATGCAGACGCCATCCGCGTTCCAGCACTTAAGTTGACGGACTCTTTCTAAATTCCAGAGTGCGTTCCTCGAATGCCAGTGCCCATTGAGACGGGGTCGGTCAGATTGGAACGCGATGCGCGCGTCTCCCTCCTTGCATGATTAGATACGCCGGGCACAGTGACGCTACGCAAGCAAAGCGCGAGCGCTGTAGAGTCCAACGCGACCGGCTTCCGTTTGCGCGCCCCGGCGGCCACCTGCCACCGTGCCAGGGCACGGCCGGAGGGACGGACGGACGGACGTGAGCATGAGGCATTAAAAACTTTCACTTAACCCTTTGTGCGGCAGTGGGACACATACGTCCCACTTTTCCGTCTACAGAAAAAAAAATTTCTCCCACATCACCCGTTGCAATTAGCGCAGCATTAAGTCACTCATATCTTACCTAAGTAATCGTAATCTCGAAAAAAATTCTTTTACCATGCTTTCGAAGGGCGGATGTAGTGTTACAATAGCGTTGAATTTCGGTCAATTTTTTTATGACCGCTTCTGAATTTTCCTCTTTTTTGAGATACATAAAACCTTCCAATCAAAATGCCGGATAATATCCTCCTTTTCTGGTTTTTGAGAGAGACGAGCTTAGCTTCCAGTCATCACGTGTTTTTGTAAGTTTGCGAAATAACTTGACCAATAAATGCATCGCAACAATCCCCTTCAAAATTATCCCGCTAATCACGCAGCGCACTTGCGGATATTAATGCGTGGAAATATTTTCTCGATATTATATACCTCTTGAAATGTAGCCACATGTTCAGGGCTAACATCTGTACTCGAAAATTTCAACAGCAAAAGCTAGGACAGCCAAATGGACAAAAAAAAAAAAAAAAAGAGTGGTGGATGCATGCGGTGAAGTAAGCTTTACAGGGGCATACCACAGCGCTTTGAAGGCTCAAGAGACGCAACTGCAGGCGGCGTTCTCCTGCTCAAATGAGGTCCACACAGCTTTTCTCTTCAGAACCTTAAAAGTGATACTCTGTGCCACTTGCTTCGGCCGTTTCATCCCAAAATTGCCGTTGATGCAATCGCGAGATGGTGCCTACATGAGGCAGTGGGACAGTGTTTTCCCACTTTTTGAAAACACTCTCATGAGTCAGTGGGACATATATGTCCCACTTTTTTTCAGTAAACTACTGGCTTCATTTTGATGAAATATATTTCATACTATTTCTTTCTAGTTTATATCAACAAAGGACAGCCGTTTTTTATATTACCATGTCAAAAATATAGGACGACCGACAAAGGGTTAAAGATTTGGTGTATATCAAGCTAGCGAAACGGCCGCGAGCGCGCCATGAGCGTGGCATGCAAATCATGTTGCACATGACATGTCATGATTTCCATATGACCACTTGGTATTTATGTTCGTCATACAGTCACATCACGAAGTACCAAATTTGGTGTATATCAAGCTAGCGAAACGGCCGTCAGTGCGCCATGTGCGTGGCATGTAAATAATGTTGTACATGACATGCAGGTCATGATTTTCATATTACCACCTGTCATTTATGTTGGTCATGCAGAAATGTCTCATCCTAGTCCATAGCTCGGCACACTCACTCATGAGTGCACTCAACTCACACTCATTTGAACGTGGTGAGTTGACTATGAGTGAGTACTCATGAGTGTGAGTGGACGTGAGTGTGAACGTGAGTGAACACTCATGAGTGTGAGTGGTCGTGAGTGTGAACGTGAGTGAACAATGATGAGTGTGAGGAGACGTGAGTGTGAACGTGAGTGAGCACTCATGAGTGTGAGTGGTCGTGAGTGTGAACGTGCGTGAGCACTCATGAGTGCAAGTAAACGTGAGTGTGAACGTGAGTGAGAACTCATGAGTGTGAGTGATCATGAGTGAGCACTCATGAGTGTGAGTGGACGCGAGTGTGAACGTGAGTGAGCACTCATGAGGGTGAGTAGGCGTGAGTATGAACACGAGTGAGCACTGATGAGTGTGAGTAGTCGTGGGCATGAACGTGAGTGAGCACTGATGATTGTGAGTGGGCGTGAGTGTGAACGTGAGTGAGCGTGCACTCATGAGTGTGAGTGGACGTGAGTGTGTACGTAAGTGAGACCTCACGAGGGTGAGTAGGAGTGAGTATGAACGTGGGTGAGTACTCATGAGTGTGAGTGGACGTGATTATGAACGTGAGTACTCATGAGAGTGAGTGGACATGAGTATGAACGTCAGTACTCATGAGAGTGAGTGGTCGTGTAGGTGAACGTGAGTGAGCACCCATGATGGTGAGTAGGCGTGAGTATGAACGTGAGTACGCATGAGTGTGAACAGTATAAACGTGAATAGTCGTGAGTATGAACGTGTGAAGTAATGAGCGTGAGTAAGTATGCCGCACATAGAAACACGGCGACACACACACACAAGTGAGTGGTCGTGCTATGAACACGGCGACACACACACACAAGTGAGTGGTCGTGCTAAGGAAATGAGAAGCCCTAATGGTGCTGCCTTTGTTATCTAGTGGCAGTTGACTAGACAAGCGATGTGAGGCCGCAAAAAAGTCACAGTTTCACCACAAGGCGAAGCAATGAATGCGATAGCAACCAATTGGAATGTCAAGCGACGAATGGCAAGCAGGTCGAAACGTGCAGCGCGCTGCTCACGCACACATGCCGCACGAAAACAACACGCACAGGACGAGAGCGAACTAAAAACATTCACAGCTCGACATTTAACGTGCTGCTCAAACAAAAACGACGCACGAAACGTATTCACAGGTACCGAAGAGCGCGAACTAACAGGTGTCACAGCTATACTTCGGTGTGTTTGAAAAGCGTGCGCTTTTCGTAAACGGGGGGACTGCAGCGAGCGATGTGACCTTCGCGTGCCCGGTAACTATATCGTTCCGGCGAAAGCCCCATTCTTCGCCACCGCGAGATAAGCGCGCGCGCGCGCGCGCGGGCATCTACCCCCCCCCCCCCCTTCGGGTAAAGTGCGCGCCGGAGAGCGCGCGTCGCGACGAACGGGGCAGCTAAGCCCCGCCGAGCGCGGCCTTTGCGCCAGTAATGCTGAAAACACCCTGAAAACTCGCTGTATATAAATAGCTTGGTTTGAACGTTGAAGGACGTTCGTTTAGAATAACTGCCAGTTGGGCGTGTTGGTATACGTTCATGATGGTAAAGCGCTAAAAGAAACCGGATACTTATGAAGAACACAGGACGAAGCGCTACTAGCAACTGAGTTTATTTAGAAAAACAACGCCCTCATATATATAAAATGTACGTCATCGTTAGAACCAAACAAAACTTTTTTTTACACGTGATCATAAAAGAAACAGTCAGGCAAGAGATAAAACCGCACATGCGCTCATACAAAGGCAACAAACGCACTTCAATTCACCTTCCTTCTAAAAACGCAACCTTACATTCCGAGAGCAAAACGGATGGCTGGCTAACGCAAGCATTTCCGCTCTTCCTGATCTGATACGCCTCAACGATCTCTCTAACTGTTCGATCGGCGTGCTTGTCTACAACAGCGGTTTTTTCAAAGTCGGGTTTGCACGTGAACTCTTTACAGTGCATTGCTAGATGTGAAAAGGGTGCCCCTTTCAATGAACTTTCGTGTTCGCGAAGGCGCACATTTACGCATCGGCCCGTTTGGCCGATATAATGCTTTCCGCATGTGAAAGGGACATCGTATACCACATCCTTTCTGCAATTTACAAACTTTTTTCCATGCCTGATGCCACACCCATGGTTGGTTTCAGTACGTTTTTTGTTTGCCAACCTTTGCGCTGCGGGGCATATCTTAGCCAACTTATTTTTGACCGAGAACAGAACACGTACCCCATACCTCGACGCTACCTTCTTTAATCTGTGTGACGTGTAGTGCATGTATGGAACAACTGCTATCTTCGTTCTCGTTCCTCCTTCTTCCTTCGCTTCGTCCTGTGTTCTTCATAAGTCTCCGTTTTCTTTTAGAGCTTTACCATCAAAGACATTCGCCTTCATGGCTGAATGGTTAGCGCCGCGCGCTGCAGAGCGAGAGGTCCCTGGTTCGATGCCGCGCGTCGGAAATATTTTTCTGAATTATTTTTCTCTGAGGTTTTTATAAAATAATAGATACATATACGGGACATGACGGCGACGCCGACGGCGAAAACCAGCCGAGAGTGTTCATATAATTGCTATCGCAAAAAAAGTTTTCTTGTGATGTAGTGTTAGTTCAGTAACAGACGTTTTAAGTTGTAAGAAAACAGGAAGCAGAACTAGCAGTCGGAAAATGAGGTTTCACTTCAAAACTCTCACTCGTGGAGCGCGTTTCGATCGCCTAGCGTGTCGAAGACGCTGCCGGATACGTTAAACATCACGCAGCTGGCATTTTGATTCTGCGGTGTTCTTTTACGCTGTATGCCCTGGCTCGCTGGCGACGCGGGAGCACCGTCGCGTCGGCGCCTGTCTCGGCGCGGCCGTCACTGCGGCTAGCTGTGGCGACGGCACCTCCTCTGTCTCCCGGCTCTCAGTGGGCGCTGCATGTTTGGTAGTGTAGCGTGCGAGAAGGAGTTTTAGCAAATTATGGAAATACGGAACGAAAATACGGTTCTCTTCGGGACTACGGTACCACTCCTCCTCTATCTCTCTTTGTGATTTCGCCGCTCCTATTTCCAGTAAAGGCACCCCAACACCACAAAGGCCTTTTCATAAATTACTGTGGGGTGCCACGCCTTATTGTTGGCTGTCAGCCTACGCATTGTTTATGATGCAGCTGTCGATAAGGGGAGGCACTTTAATAAAATACTTTGTTGAGCGCGTCTGTTCATTGTGGAATAGATTTGAGCTCGAAAGGACGAGACACGAGAAGAGAAGACGACTGCACGAGTGCTCGTGCAGTCGCCTTCTCTTCTTGTATCTCGTACTTTTGCGATCAAGTCTATTCCAGGACGCACTTTAGGCATAACGAGCTGGAGAGGAGGAGCGCTACCGTAGTCCCCGTACCGTATTTGCGTACCGTATTTCCGTAACTTGCTAAAGCCCTCTAATGTGCGCATATTCGGTTCCGGTCGCGCTATGTTGCACGTGGAGGCTTCGTGTTCGAAGTGACCCTTGGAGGGCGGCATATTCATGGAGCTGCGGATAGGGACAACGTGCGCCCATGGAAGATCTATACGTGCGCGGGTTAATCCAATGGCAGGCTGTGCACGTGGGGCTGTTGCGGACGCCCAACTAAAGGCCAAACCACGGTACGGCCGCACGCCCGCCTCCGCTCCGTTTTTCTGTTCCGTTCCGCCTTTCGTGCGGTTTGGAGACGGAGCCCATGCACGGTGGCGCCGCTCGGACCGGAATGCATGCGCACGCTGATTGGCCGACGCGATGTTCGCGAAGTGCTGGCAACCGTTCGGCGTAGCAGAGGTGTTGGTTGTCGGCGGCTATCACCAGCAGACGACACAAACGCATACTTTTGCCCATGTGGGTTCAATTACCCGTATTGTGGCGTAAACGAAGCATTTGCACAGTTACGTTCTGTTGTACAGCGGTACGAGTTGCATGGTCGCGCTCACGGACGCCCGGAACGCTGCAGAGGGGGCTTTAACCTGCGCGATTGTTGTTATTCAGTTATGCTGCCGCATCTAGTGGCATGCAATCAGCCCATCTGCGCTAGTTTACGCCCGGCGTGACATCGCAATGCTTGAAAGTGCGTGCGCTTCAACTTGCAAGAACACGGCGTTCCGCACACGTCTTGAACTCGATGATTCAGGTAGGGAGCCTGGCGCGGCAACAGCGCGGCACGCTGACGACGATCAGGGCATCAATCGTGAGGTACAGACGTGTAGGTCGAGACATACAGACACAAAACTTTATTAGGCCCCTGAGAAACACTACTGTTTTAGAGCAACGTCGCGGGCGCCCCCGCGTGCTTTTCATGTCATCGAAGTGCGCAGTGGCGGTACCAGCGACGGTGGCATAAACCAGGGGTCGGCAACCTGCGGCCCGCGGGGCGATATAATGCGGCCCCCCCGCACGATGTCCGAACTTTACCCCGTCCCCTTGTCATCTTTTATCTGAAGGCCAACATTGCACCTTTGATAATTCTAAGCTTTGTTTGTAAATTGCAACTTTGGGACGTTTGTGCTGCAAATAAACATCATTTCTATATTCCATTTCCAGTTTTTTTTTTACATTTTTCTCAATTCGCCTAATTGTTTCCCTTGACGTGCCCCCCCCCACCCTGCCCTGTCGGCTTCAAGAAATTCGGCCCTCCGCCTCAACCCCTGCCATAAACTAATGGCGGACCCCTGCCACGGTTGGCACCGTCACAAAATGCAATGAAAACAAACACTCACATGCGCAAATTGTGTTCTCTTTCCAGCTGTGTTCTGTTCTTACTCTGCCCAGAAAAAATACATGAATACAGGAGATATTTTTTCTTGTTTACAGCTATCACATATTGAGGACGACATTAAAAGAAATACAGTCGTGATGTTTAGGTCTCACAACCAAGGGAGAAGAACCCGTAGAGCTGGGGAAAAAAACTGGGACCTAGACAGCCCAATAACTGAGGGGGAGGATAGCTAGGGTGCAGATTAAGCTCTCCATGTAATCCATGCCCAGCCCCGCCAGAATCATTAAGATGTGGCAAAACCTTTGTGATTATTCTATCATGGCTTCCACCAGGTATCTGATCGAATGCTGGCGAGCAAGACAGCTTCCTACATCAGTGGTAACTGCACAGGTGGTAACAATCCCAAAGTCAAGCAGAG
The DNA here is from genome assembly GCA_030522465.1 of Rhipicephalus appendiculatus. Classification (NCBI taxonomy): domain Eukaryota; kingdom Metazoa; phylum Arthropoda; class Arachnida; order Ixodida; family Ixodidae; genus Rhipicephalus; species Rhipicephalus appendiculatus. Next base: position 8,927 of record JALIZH010011874.1, read on the forward strand.
AGGTTCAGCTACATAATTACGGGCTCATTTCATTAATCTCGTGCACAGGCAAGTTTATTTATCATGTAATGTTCACATGCTCAAGTACATTCAAATCACATCAATGTTATTTTATTGACATGCTAAAATGGTCATATGAAGGTAAAAGCTATATACGTAGCTTGACAGGACACTGATGGCAGAAACCTGTTCCTGCATACTATGATCACGTTCAGGCTATAACTTTCCACACACAACATAATGCTACAAATTGAACGCTAAAAAATGGACGTGTGATTCCGTATGTTGGATACCAAAGGAATCCTTAAAGGGGCCCTGCAACACTTTTCCAAGTAGCCATGGAATGGATTCACTAAAGGAGCTTATTGCCTCACGAATTCATTGCCGCAAAAATTTTTTGGAATCCGTCCAGTACGAGTGGAGTTACAAAGATTTCTCGCACGCTGCAATTGCATTCTCTCTTCTCTCGTCCCGTCGAAAGCGCTGGAAGCTAAGCAGGGAGGGATGGCACGGGGAAAGAAAATACGTCACGCGCGCCTCGTGATCTTGAGCGCTTTTTCTCTTTCTTTTTTTGTTCGAATACGCCAATTTTCATTGCGATCGCGCGCCCACGCGTGGACAAGTCGCGGCCTCCCGCGGCGGCCTCTGTAACTACCGAGCGCGCCACGCTCAAATCAGCCAATGGCTGATACAAAAAAAATCTCTCGTCGGTGACGAGTGATTTTTTAGGTACGCAACGTCATTTGTCGAGAGAAGAGAAAGCAATTTCTGGTTGACTTTGAGAATTTATTGTGAATTCCACGCCGCGTGCTGCGCTATAATATTTGGCTCGCGTGTTCTTGAGAGCCTGGACTACCGATCGGCAGCGTTTTCTGAGCATGCTCAAAAAGTGTTGCAGGGCCCCTTTAAAATGGCTCTCGTGATGACCTTTGACAACATCACACAGAAGACTACTTTAGAGAAGCTACAAAAGCTAAACATACTTACATGTATGTAATAGCACTCATGCGTATCACATAATGATAATCATAACAAGCGAAATCAGATCAGTTGACATAGAACTCAAAAGCTGGTGAACACCTTGGGGATTGGTCCCATCTCCACTTGTGCCTAATGTAGCTATGTTATGTCTATTGGCAGAACTGAATAGCATCCAAGCGTTACGGCATGGCCGGCAAGCTGAAGACATCATGCTGTTGGTAACAGGTGACAGCAATGGTCAGATAGAAGAAACTGTAATACACCATACATAAGGCTGAACTGTATACCGAAGAAATGAGGCTTTATTGTCTAAAGGATATCCAGTCGTCATTCCGCCTTAAAGGAGGCCAACTTATTTGGTATGCCTAGTGCACGCCTTCATTATCATGTGCTGGATGCAACACCCTACCAAACTCCAAATGTCAGGGGAGATCACTACAGGAAGTGCAATATTACAACTCTCGCAGAGACGTATGGGCATACACATACCGTATTTACACGAATATAGGTCGACCCATTTTTTTCAAATTTGACAATCCAATGTTGGGGGGTCGACTTAGAATCGAAACCAAAACTAGAGCATTTTTTTTTGCCGAGCGATTTTTTGGGGGGGGTCGACCTACATTGGAGTCGACTTACATTCGTGTAATACGTACTCAATAAACTTGACATAACAAACTACACAGCGTGATAAAGTACAACGGCAAACATTCTTGTAATGTATGGAAACATCTTTAGATACTCCCTTTACCTAGAAAGATTCACCCCAAATGACACAAGCAAAGACAGCAATGATACGACAGTGGGGATGTAAAGAAATGTGAACAATGCAGCATCTACATTCTCTGCTGTTTCCCATTACCTTTCAAGTGGTTGTTACCTGGGTGGTAATAAAAAGCACCTAGAGTCATCCATGATACAATCAAAGAGCCATTCTAGCATCATTTGTTTGCCACCAAGGTCAGAGCGTGATTAAAACAGCGCACTGCACTGTTCACATTTCTTTCCGTCTCCTCTGTACATAACTCTTTGCAATGTGCCCATTGTAACAGATGTTGATCCCAAAGTGGGAGGTTCAGTGTGAGCTGAAAACACCTAAAGAGACGACAAATTGCCCATTGCATTGGTTTCCACATAAGCCAAATATGTCATCAATGAAAGACGGAAATTTTGAGGGCTTTTTTTATTTTTTGTTCGACAGAACCTTAATGAAAACCAGCAGATAATGAAGCCAACGAAGGTATGGGGGATGTTAATTGTACTGTTTTAAGTGTATCATAGTAATTGTGATATAGATGTGAATAAAGCAAAGTGGACGAACAGACTATTTCCACCGACAGGCACCAAACCTGCAACCTTCAAATGATGTGATGCTGCACCATAGCTCAATTGGTAGAGCATCTGACGCATTATCTGAAGGTGGCAGGTTCGGTACCAGCCGGGGGCAAGTAGTCTTTTCGTCCCTTTTACTTCATTCACATCTATCTCACAATTATACACTTAAAACAGTACAATTTAAGCCTCCTATACTTTCCTTGGCTTCATTCTCTACTCGTTTTCATTATCCTACGTAGGTGAAATTTTAAAAGAGGAATCCAGCAGCACCAGAATGATGTCAGGAAAGACAATGCAAGCTTGAATGCCTTGGCAGATCATCAATTGAACACTAACCACATGATCAACTGGGATTCTGCAGGAATAATCGAGACAGAGAAGCGCCTATTGACAAGGCTACTTTTAGAATCTGTACACAATCAACTGGCCGCGGGGTAATGTCCCCGAGATATACATGTGCACTCTGCACCACCCAACACATAAATAGTCACGCCCTCTTACACCCTCTTCATTGTTCCCGTAGCGACCCTGAAATGTTAATATATGTTTGTTTTTCTTTGAACAAGGCGAGTGCCTGTTTTGTTTCTTAAATACTTTTCGTTAAGGTTGTGTCAAATATTTAATCAGTGACTCCAAAACCCCCCACTCTGCAACTTCACCAGGGGTGCATCTCACTGAAAAAACAGCCAATTCTGTCTCAATGATTGGGCATCTTACCAGAAATGAGGCGGCTCATGCTAAGACTTCAGCAATATTACGTAACGGGTGACTAAGGCGCTCTTCTGGGTCAAGAGGGAACTGCACAGTTGGGTACAGGGCATAGGTCGGCAAAAATTGTGGAGCTCTCAAACTCACTCACGAAATATATTTGACGCTTTGGACTCACTCCGACTCAGACTCGCCAAAACTTTTTTCAGCCGGACTCACTCGGACTCACACTCACCAAAATTTTCTTCACCCGGACTCACTCCGGACTCAAACTCAACAAAATATTACTCACCCGGACTCACTCGACTCAGACTCACGGCTCGATCAGCGGGTCTCGAGTGGTCCGAGTGAGTCGACTCATGAGTCCGTTAGGCTAGAATTGACTTTTTGCATTCGACCTTGGTTTCAATAATCTTTAATATCAATACCTGATGTTTTTAGTGGTCATCTTGGTGCCTTTTGATAAAGTACTTCGAATAAGAGTTATGAGTGGTTGCAAACCAGTAAAGACATTTTTTTTAAGAGATGACAACATAACATGTATTTATCAAGAACTTCCCTGGAAGAGTCGACGAGCATGAGGTCAAGAGGCACCCCCCTATGTAATTGACGCATTTGATCAATAAATATTGAAATGGTGTATGAACGATACTGCTTTGGAATACGTGTGAGTAGACGTGAGTATAAAGGTGAATTCAGGTAAGCCTGATAGTAATGGTGAAGATGAGTAGATAGGACCATAGGTCGGCAAATGATGGAACTCACTCAGACTCACTCAATAATTATACTTTGCGCTTTGGACCTCACTCGGACTCAGACTCACCAAAATTTTCCTGATCCGGACACTCGGACTCACACTCACGAAAATTTTCTTCAACCGGAGACTCACTCAGACTCAGACTCACGGCTCGATATGAGTCTGAGTGAGTCCAGTGAATCGACTCATGAGTGAGTTCGCCGACCTATGGTACAGGGAGATCTATAATCATAACAAACTGGGAAGAGCCCAGTATATACCCCCGCGCATCTGACAATTACTACGCAGGAAGTGGTGACCTGGTGCCTCCTTTAAACCAATAATGCTTGAACATGGTGGCTTATTACTACTGCCACCCAGGCCATTATTTAGACAAATGTGAAGAATGTAAGAAACGCATAGACTAACCATGCATTCTATGGCTTGCCCTCAATTCACCCAAAAGGGCCACATAATGAGTATTGATGAGTAGTGGGAGTCTGTGCTGCTCAGACCAGCCTGGAAAGAGCAACTTTGGGCCATCCCACTGGCTGAAAGTGCCCTCAGGCTCATGGGCTACTAGCCACCATTAGGTGCCCACATATTCTTATCTCTTTCTCTCTTCTATTGCTGTCTTATTTTCTTTCATATATAAAAACACATGGAGAAATTGCAGCAGAAAACAACAACCTCGTGGAAATTTCATTCTTGCAACTTTTAAGTTTTCTGAACAAAATAGAAGTTCACTATACCAGAAACACAAAATGTATCCAGCATGCATGAAGTTCTTACTGTACCTAAAAATATTCTACACAAGTGGTAAGCTTGACGCATTAAGTGAACGTAGTGCATGCATGAAGTTCCTTAGAACTAATCTAATGATTGTTGCACATAGCTGCTAGTCAGATGTTTTCAAGAATAGGGTGCTTACATAAAGGCGAATATTCATATTGATGACAACACAAATTGTTTGCAGTGAACTTAATACTTACATTTCTTGTTGCTAGTCTCAATGGTCATTCTACTGTCCCTTCAGTATACTTAACCATACTTCATACAACAATTAAACAACACATAGTACATTATCAAAGTGCACAGCAAATAAGCAGTGGTGTAATATGTATGATCCTGCTGTTAGCAATGGTAACATCCAAAAAATGATTGACTAATGACTAGTAGCTGTCAACAACACCCATGTGTGTATTCTCATTTGATCACTCTTGCTGAACTATATATAGCAAGCTCTACCTAAGCTACTGGCACATGCAAAGTTGTCGTATAAGTAGTATCATCAACTAGGGTAGCTCATATTGAGCTATGTTTTTATGAAATGAAAAGAGCATGGTCCAGATAACATAAATAGGTGAGTGGTACCTGCATTTCATCTGAATGCCCACTCAAATCAAGTAACTCAGCTCAACAGTAACTCAAAGAAAAAACGAGTCCTTAAAATTCCCCTACTATCATTCATTCAAAGCTGAGTACTGTGAGATAAGAGTAGGCTCATAAGATGCAAGGCAAGAAATAAGACAGAACGTTGTGCTGTGCCAGCTGTCGCACCAGATTCAGATCATAGTAATGTATACATGCAGTGAATGCATAGTCGTTGCATCTATGCATCTTGCGTGCATGTATTAGTCTTTACTTATAAAGTGCAATGTTTGCATTATCAACACAGTTCATCAGAAATCCTTGCAATCAGCAAACAGTGCGTTCATTGCTCGATTAGCACCTAGGCCAAGGTAGGCAGAATAATTGAGAAAACATTTGTTACAATTCTTCATTTTCATAACAAAACAACCTGTCCTTTCTCGAGTGACACTTTAAAGACTCCTGCACGATATGTTCTGTGTGAACCTGCAAGCTGGGCCTCTTCTATAATCACCTAGTCACTACTCAACCACACAATGAAGTGAGGATACCCCCATGGGCACTGAGAGTGAGCAAATAAGTACGTGCAGGACCTAAAATTGCTTCACCAGGAAAATCGCTTAGGGGTAAATTTGGTCTTTTTCCCCCACAACACAACTTGAATCACACATCATGTAAAATCTCTCGTCTGTTCCTGCACTGTTTAACGTACTACACACATTATCGCAGAACTGTGTCTAAATAAAATATTCTGATAATTATCACAGCCAACCAAATTATTATGTCCAACCACGCTTAATGCATACGACCAATAACAAACTGAAATCCACACATTCAAGAAGTACCACTCTAAATAGATGGTTTCTACAATTACAAATATTATTAAAATTTTTAAATTGCCCTGCATTATATTCTCACATTTTCACCAAGCATAAGCTACGATGCCGTTATGTCTTCTCTTTTTTTTATACGTACGAATATGATGTTATATGTAGTAATACTATTTTTTTGTACAAGTATATACTAATTATTTGTATTTTGCTTATGTATTTACCTTATAAGTTATTCCCCTTTTTGTTTGTATAGTTATTTGCTTTTGCTAGTACATATGCCCTGTAATTGCTCCTAAACTGGGTGGTGCAAGACTGCTCTTGGCAGACGCTGTGTGCACTGGTAGTAGGAGTTGCTGTCTCGCTTACAGGAAGATGAGACCGTATCAGTAAGTTGGGTGTTTGCATCCAACTGTCTTCTGCGCAGGGCGGCTGCTCAGGCTTGTTGCTATTTTGTGTGGAAGTATGGGTTCATACGACATAGGATGAGGTCCACATGGATTGTTGCTCTTAGATCAGGTGGCATAAGTGTGGTTCCATTTTCACATACCTGAGGCACTGAGATAAAGATGGAGCTTACATTCCCCCCCCCCCCTTGCTACACTATGCATTAATGCCCTCAAGGGGAATTATTTGGTCCCGTTGTGCCAGCCAAACTAGCACAACTATCTGCATGTGCTTCACTGAATTAGTAGAAATGGAATATAGTGCATTTTATGAAGCCACATTACCCATGCACTATTAACTAATTTATTCCTTCATTCGTTGCCTACATTTCACCTGAGGGCATTGCAGAAAGAGGGTTTCAGCAACAATAACAACATTTGGACTGCACAAAGTGCTTGGAATTGCAGTGTTGCAAATCCAAACACATTGCTTGTGGGACATAATACATGGTCTGAACATTACCGACTTTGAAGAAGAAACACGTAGCATTCAAATGATAAGAAACACAACATACATACAGATACATTGTTGATTATGATAGTGGCTGCACACTAAACAGTGTGCAGCCACAGAGATATTCTGCCATGGCATTATCTCCAGATAATTCGATGTAAACAAAATATGAGTGACATGTAACCTGTAAGACTTCAATCAGCAGTTTTTTCTATTGATTTATAGCCTGAAAGCACAGCAAATTCGGGTAAGTCATGGTCAGCTGGGTTTGTTGGTTTAACGTGGCGAACGGCAACAGAAACTATCACCTTTGTGTTTAGTTAATGATTGTAGTGTGATGAGACATGCCTCAGTGCATGAAGTTATTGACCTCCTTTAATTGCACTGCGATTTTAAAATGTGCCTCATAACAAAGAAAATACATTAAAAATGCATCATATAAGCAGTTCAGGCTGCTTTCTCATTTATAACGCATTTCTTGGGAGCATAGCTCGGCATACTCACTCATGAGTACACTCAGTCACACTCATTCCAAAGGCATGAATTAGTACCAGTACATGAAGAATGAGTGAGTGTATACAAGTATGAGTGTGAGTGAGTACTCGTAAGTGTGAGTAGGTGAAGCAAATTCAATCAACTTTATTTTCATTCTGTAATATAGAAAGGACTGTGACGAAAAGCTGTTTTCAGAACAACTTGACTTCTTCACAGCTGCATACATAAAAAAAAATTATAGCAGCTTCCGATGATATGTTGGTTTGCTGGGCTCACATTTGTCCAACAAAGACTTAATTTATACTTTACCGGCTCAGCTGCTGCATTGTTCACAATCAGAACCTAATGACAGTATAAAATTTTCATGAAACGACCATCTAGATGGGACTCCCCTATGACTGCGATTATCTAAACACACCTTACTGTGTTCTCAGAACAAGCAAGTGTGCACCAAGTAGCCCGGCAATTTGAATGACTTATTTGGATGCTTACACACATATAGCTTTCTACCAATACATGAAGATATGTAAAACATTAAAATTAATTTCATAGTCCTCACCAAATATGTGTTCACTTGTCATCTGCTCTCACAAATGCCTGCACTAAAAACCTGCACATTTAGGCATGTGCAAGAAACGAGCAGTTATGATTCTTTAGTACGCAAACCATTTGGCTCTGAACACAAACAAAACCATACACATGAATATCGTCCGGTTCAAACCGACGTCCACGTAACAAAAATGAAGGCCGCCCAGGATTCACATTAAAAACATTCCTATGGGTAGTGTCGAGACCTGCCAGCACACGCAAATTAAGCAACTTTGTAGATGCACCTCACCAAAAGATGTACAGTTGCGCTCAATATGAGTTGCAACAAGATGTCTCTACTCAAGATGGCACCAACACTGCAAACTGGCACCTATGTAGAAAAAAAATTGGTGAATAAAACTCTCTGAATTCACGGTACTTCCTGAACCAATTTAACGTTTATCGGTGCTATTGCTGAGGCGTGGGGGTCACTTCAACCACAGCCAGCGTGTTGCAACTCATATTGAGCGCGACTGTACCTGAGGAACTGCACAAGTAAATAATTCTTCGAACAGACAGTACGTGTGAGAAGCAGATAAATCCAGCTTTCATAGTCTGACAGACAGGAACAAATGACTGATTGTCTGCATGGTTAAATTAGTAACACATATTGCACGATGCACAACACATAAAACAGCACCCAGAACCACTGCAACACACTACAGGTACACGTCAAAGGACACCATCGATTGCTCGAAAGCTACGCGGGCACCACAGAGCACAAGAAAAGGCAAAAACAGCTCGGACACAATAGGACATGCATGAAGGTGATGAAGAGGCAATGAAACTTATAGCCACTGAGTGTATCATCACTCTAGACCTTGCCGGTTACTGAAAGTACCAATATACAGGTATGCATTTCACTGTGTACTCTGGACACAGAACACACAGAAATGGCATATGCTGAATGCATAATGAGTGTGTGTTATATGCAGATTACACCTGTATGGGATTACCTGACAAATGAACGAAGGCATGAAACACACACAATCGACAGCGCACGACGCTCACATACACAGCACACTTCGTGGCTTTCCATTGGTGATCACTAGAGACCGGATTTTAGGCAAATGCCTATTTTGTTCCTTGCGTTCCTATCGTGCCACTTTGATATATGAGCATGAATTAGGGGTCAAGGAGGGCTTTTATAGTGTTTTTATAGTGCCTATAAATGCCTATTTTTGGGATTTGTGCCTAAATGTCTACAAGTGCCTAACAATGCCTATTTTCAAAATTTGTGCCTATATGAACGCTATTTAGCCTCAAATTTTGCTTTCGAGTACAGTTTGAGACCGTAATTCATGGTACCGGGCAAAATTGACGTTTCGGAACTCTATGGGGTGCAACAACCTAGTTCCCTAGTTCAACAAACTTCTGGAAAGCAACCGCTAGCAGCAGTAAAATGGGACGCGCCGGCCACCTTATCCCACCGCACTGACATGGCGTGAACGGTTGGAGCAGGGGGAGAGGAAAAGACGCCATTTCTGCAAGCCTAAATGGGAGCACGTCCCAGCGTGTACAGTGGAATGGGGAGAGGAAAATAAAGGTGGGAAGAGGACAGGGAAAGAAGAGGAGGGTGGCGTCCATGGCAGAGGACGTGGCGGGCGGCTTTACAGCCGGTTTTCCAGTCCAGTGTTCCCAAGGAATTGAAGCACCTCTTTGAAGACCTGGGTGTGGTGGAGGGCAGGGAACAGGAGATGCCTGTGTGCAGCAGCAGGAAGATGGACAACGAATGCGAAACCATGGAGTACCATCAGGGGAAAGTAGAGTGTACGTAAAAAAAAATCAGATGTGCACATGGCTTCTGTTTCGTTTGTAATTTACTTCTTAAAGGGCGCTTCACCAGGTCACATGAGAAATTTCAGTTAAACACTGGAAGTGTTTGCGAGCCCAATGAAGAGCTTTGTACCATAATAACTTTTAATTGGTTCATTACGAGCCGCGAAAGCATGATGCCGGTAGGTGAGCTTGAAACCTTTGCCACTGCAAGCGAAATTCCTTCCCTGCCCTCTTCGATATCGGAGCAACTTGGAGCCGAAAGATCACACGACGCAGACGCGTCAACACGTCATGCGCACGCAAGGTTACGCAGTGTGCATATCACATGCCCAAGCCATGTCGTGCACACAAGCGGTGTTGTATCGTTTTGGCATTCTCTCTAGTGTACTGCCTGTTTCTGTGAGATCGATCCCTCTAAGCGTTCGGAGATGCTGGCATGGATCATGTAGCCTCACCACGACACAGTGCGTCGCACCGCTTGAACTGCTGTAAGGGACGAAGCACTAAAACATAATAAGCGTTGTCAGGGCTGGTGCCGGCATGACGCGAGAACGGCGAGAGCACAAGCACAAACGAAATGGAGGCAGCTAAGTCTTGCACCGAGCTCGATTTGAAGAAAAAGATAAATAAATAAAAACGCGCACACATTCCGTTTGTATGTTTTAATATTTCTATCAACTTTCATTCTTTCTATTCAAGCAACAGATTGCACAAATTACACATGTCACCTCGAATAATTCTCGCAGTGTCACGTACACTTGTGACGTACACAGGACCATTCCATATTGTACGTCACCTCCTCCATATTGGTGCGTGCGCCCGTGAGATTAAGGGCAAGCGGCGTTCAGGCTGACATTTCACCTCTTTCCGGGGTGCGTAGCGTGCAAATCTTGTCACACGTGATCGTTAGTGCGCAGTACATGCATTACACTTCTAGCTAGAAACGCTGAAACCTGGTAAGGGGCCCTTTATGGAGTTCACACAAAGAGGAGAAATTGACCCTGCACGATTAGACCCTGCCAATACGAGGCTAACAGACCCTTAAGATCTGGCCTTTTAGCGGTCTGGCTATTTGATCCTGTACTGCCTTTCTCAGCCATGCCGAAAAGAAACAGACCCAGGAGCATGTTTATTCGACGGTGGACACTTAACTCACCATGCTGGACAACAAAAGGAGAGTCCGTGTTCTGCAAACCGTGCGGGAAGGACAATTGCATGGTTATGTTAAACTATTAACGCCTTTGTGCCATCATAAACTATAACATTTGTTTGCTTTCCTGTCGTAAACACAGGTCGCGCACGTCTTTCTTTCAAAATTTGAGTTTTTGTAAAAATTTATTGTGCCTATATTTACGATTTTGGGGGCCTAAAACTCTGTTTTGCCTGCCTATTTTTGGCACCTAAAACTCGATTTTTAGTGCCTAAAAATCCGGCCTCTAGTGATCACACGCATTGATTATATCTAACAGCTAGCACTGCCTTGCTGCCTTTCAATGAATATTTCCACAGATGCTGATTAACTCTCGTACTAATCACAATAACATCCAAATAAACTTCTTTTATGCAGCTGGCGACTAGGCCTCAGCTCAAACTTTGTCGCTTCATGTGTGTGCCGTGTTTCACATCGTGCAAACCTGAAGATGTCATAACGTCAATGCCCCTTTCTCAGCCAATCAGTGACAAAGCGAAATAGCTCATGGGAATATTTTGCTACTACGAGTCGTTTTAGGACACATTATCCAGCACCAGGTGCAGACAAAATTGGTGATCAAAGAGTACCTGAAGTAGCCTCCAGGGAAACCATTTGGTTAATACGGGTCAAGTTTGTTTGCATTAAATTAAGGGTGTGGCTAGGGTTACGTCCAGACGTAACTGCTGCCACCGCTGTCTTTACATCCAGACGTTACTAGCGCCTTTCCTTACCTGCCGTCACTATAGGCTACTGCTCACTGTAAGGCCAGTTTTACTAGCGCCTTTCCTTACCTGCCGTCTTTCTAAGCTACTGCTCACTGTAAGGCCAGTTTTACTAGCGCCTTTCCTTACCTGCCGTCACTATAGACTACTGCTCACTATAAGGCCAGTGTTACTAGCGCCTTTCCTTACCTGCCGTCACTATAGGCTACTGCTCACTATAAGGCCAGTTTTACTAGCGCTTACCTGCCGTCACTATAGGCTACTGCTCACTATAAAGCCAGTCAAATATTTTGCCAGCGTTCGCTCAAGTGGCTCGTGTCATTACAGCGAAAGAGTGGCAGCGACGGGGGTTGGGGCGCCCGCCGCTGTCACGAAGGCGATTGCCTTCAAGGAAAAAAAGATATATATTAGCGGCGCAAGTGGAGCATTAATGCTGTACTATTAGAACAGTACTTGAAAAAGAAAAAAAAAAACAAGTTAAAAAAAGAGAACATTGTCGAGGTTCGAACCACCGACCTCTCCGCTCTGAGCACGGCACGTTAGCCCGCTGCACCACTGGAGCTGGTCGGTTGGGTAGGTTTAACAGGCGGGATTTGTATTGTTGTCCTGCTGGCCGCTGGACGTAACTTTAACATTCGTTATTCTTACGTCCTGACGTAACTTTAATGGCTTCTATCGTAACTAGACGTAACGCTAGACACTTCCTTCAATTAAAGCTTTATGGCAAAAAGGTATGCCACCAACGATAGAATGAGAAAAAGGCAAATCTGCAAGGTACTGGAAAGCTCTGATTTGGGCAACTCAGCCAGCTTTTGTAACATGACCGTAGCTAGCCAGTGAGGGCAAACTGGCATCAAAGTTTCAAGTTATTGTGCCAGTTGTATGTCAACAGATTTTATACTGAACACACAATTTTGGTAAGAGTTATACTTTAGTTCCTCTTACATGCATGTAGCTTTCGATTATAAAATGAAAATTTGTAGAGAATTGAAGCATTCTTCCTCTACATGACTATCGATAAGCAGTCTCTGTGGTTGGGGACCACCAAGAAGTCGTTCGCATCGCGACTTGCCTTATCTGAAATTTTCTGTTGGTATTATTTCCACACAATACACATGAAGGCTACCTCAACCTGTCATTAATAACTCCAGCATTCTCGGGCATATATAAATACAGAGCTGTATAAAAACAGAACTTTGAAAGCGCTGAAAGAACTTGAAACAAGCTATATGCGAGCTAAACAACAAATTCAAGTTTGATGGAATTTCTGTATCGAGACGACTGATATACACAAGAAAACACCACAGACAGCGCACATGTACAACCTACTTCAGAGCACACACATGCCGCAAAGAACACGTTTCCGTCTAACACCACTGCAGCACATCGCAGGCTCATACCCCAACTGGTATTTCGTGAATCGTGAGCAAACTTCGTCAACTGGGGACACGATCGAGCACTTAGGACGCGACGCGGTCCCCACAGCGCATCGCCAGCGGCAAAGCTGCACACACGCAGCAGAACGTGTCGAATGACGGCGATAAAGAGGCAATAAAACTTATCGCCAATCCGTACTTCACACACGACTGGCCGTTCACCCAAAGCACCAGTATCACTAGAACGAACCCCGAACACGGATCACATAGAAATCGCATACGCTGTTTGCGGCGATCGAATACTTTTGACGTTTTTGTACGATGAGCATGTATCACACACAGATTACACCTGCACATGATGACTTTCTATTTCCAAAAGCAAAGCGAACGATGGCACGAAACACACGAAATCGGTTGGCCTCCGATCCTCGCTTAAACACAACACTCTCCGTCGGGTTCCGTAGGCGATCACAGCCACTGATGGGGGCAGGAAGGCTGCGCCGGCTTGCTGCCTTTCGATGAATGTCTCCGCGGATGCTGATTAACTCTAGTGGTAATCACAATAACGTTTAAATAAGCTCATTTTACGCGGCTGCCGACTAGGCTTCGCTACCAGCTTGATCGCGTCAGCCGGGCGCCATGTTTTTCCACGACGGGCGCAGACGGGCAGGCGTGATGACGTCAGAGACCACCGTTTTTTTTCTCAGCCAATCAGCGATCGAGAAAGCGAGCGGGCTCGCTCCGTCCGACCGAACTGAAAAGTTGCTGCCGCTTCCTGTCCGGCCGAAAACCGGAACGGAACGCGAAAAACGGAGCGGAGGCGGGCGTGCGGCCGTACCGTGGTTTGGCCTTAAAGCTGTCCTTCAACGAGTTGAGTCCGTTATGCGCGATGTTGTACATGCTCCCCTAATATGGGGGATGCAATCATTTATCAAGGGCGATTGTTTGCTGATCGCAGATTATGTCTGCACTGCTGAAGGCACAATATGTCGTTTTGACATGGGGTTTCATATAAGCCCTAATACATTTGCATCGATATTGAAGGTGCAGCGTGCGTCCACTCGCGCAAATGTGGTGAAAAAAAAAAAACAGTAAGCGTGCAGAAGACCCCGACATACTAAATAAATCTAATGGCTTTTTGTTTATTAATAACTGTAATTTGACGCGCAGATATAGTAAGGCGCTTGCAGTCTGGTGCGTAAGGCGCTTAAAAAATCGTGAAATGATTTCTCGGATGTCCTTTCATTGGCGCACAGCGTGTGCTTTACAACACCAGGTTCCCACCTTCTTGTTCGTCAAAATGTCCGTTTGTAGAGAAAGTGTCTAAGGGGAGATCAAATAGCGATTTTCCAAAAAAAGTATGCCTTTTCAAATTTTAGTTGGTTTGGTTTGCTCGTTCACTAAAGAAGATGCTCACCGAGTTTGGTTGTTATCTGTGCAGCAGAAGAGAATAAAACGAATTCTTTCACGAGATGGTGGCTTGCATTTGCTGGTGAAAACGCATCTGAATCCTCCTTTCAAGACGAGGCTCCTACGCGGGCAAGAGGCCCGTGTTAGGACGTGAATATTTTTTCGCGCCTTTCAGCCACGGAACACTTTCTGTGGAGGCTAGCTCAGGACAAACAAATAATTTATGAAGGCATATTTCTAGCCTCGGCGACTGCACAGTCTCTGGAAAATTGGAACCGAAGCTCGAATTGGTGGAAACTAATCACGTGATACATCTGGTGTGACATCTTTATACACCATTGCATTATCGACAGTTCACCAACGCACCCTTTTTCGCGCCAATTTTACGAGGGGAAAGCGTGCACGGCGGCGGCCCCGCAACGCGCGCCGTCGGTATTGTATTGTCAGAGCTCTTCACCTTCCTGAATTGGCGTGTCCAATTTGACCAGTTTGCCGCATACGAACTGGAACTGTCCTACTAAATCTACGCCTCAAGCTATATCGTCTTTATTAAACAAAAGCCATTATATTTATTTCGTACGTCGAAGTGTTTCCACACGGACTGTTTTTTTCCACGTTTGCACGAGTGGACGCACGCTGCACCTTGATTATCGATGCAACTGTTATTAGGGCTTACACGAAATCGCATCTCAAAGCGACATATTGTGCCTTCAGCAGGGCAGACACAATCTGAAATAAGCGAACAATCACACTTGATCACTTATTGCGTCATTCATATAACGAGGACTTGTACAAAGACGCGCATAACGGTCTCAACTCGTTCATAGACAGCTTAATTTTGGCGACCGCAACAACCCTGCGTACGCAGGCTGATAAAAGGACGTTGCCCGCGTCCGCAGATCCAAGAGTCACTTTCAGCACGGAGCCAGCCTCCGCGTGAGCGCTGCCGAAGATGCGCATATTTTCTCGACCACAAACTGACAAGACTACCGTACACGCAACGTACTCCATGATACAAGGGAGGCAGAGAGGAGACGCCGCCGCCACTGTCGCGTCGAGGTGGCCGAGGCGCCGACGCGACGGCGAGCCCCGGCGCGCTGGCGCCCCGCCGGCCCCGCTAGCTACTACAGTGTACTAGAACCCAGGTAGCACACATGGTCTAGAAAACGTTTTTTAAAGGTATAAATGGGATAAAACAAATTCTAAACCATTTCCGACGTTTTAAAAACGTCACAGAAAAGCCGTTTTATATCTGTTTTTGTTAACGTCTTGCAAAGAGGTATTTCAAAACATTTGTCTGGTGCTAAATAATTTTCGACGTTTTAAAAATGTCACAGAAAAGCCGTTTTACATCTGTTCTCGGTAACGTCTTGTGAAGGGATATTTCAAGACGTTTGTCTGATTCTATACCATTTTCGACATTTTAAAAACGTCACAGGAACTCCGTATTATATCTGTTCTTCGTCAGGGCTGCAACTTCTTGTAAAAAGATAGTTCAAGACGTTTTAAAAACTTTTAAAAAAGATAGTTCAAGACGTTTGTCAGATTCTAAACCATTTTCGACGTTTTAAAAACGTGACAGAAAAGACGTCTAGAAAGCGCACTTTATAAGACGTTTTCTCGCCGAGCAGCAGAGCACGCGCCATTTGGTATGCACAAACCGCCGAGAATTGAAGTTTGAACTCGAGCCTGCGCACGCCATTTCTCATTGCGCTAAAGAAAGTAACGAGCAAAAGGATAAAGGGAAGTGGTGTCGACATTGCATCAGCATTTATGAAGGCTTCAAAGTTCGTTAACCAGTAAACTAAGTAATTTACTCAGCGATAGCGGTCTAACTTCCTCGCGAAAGTCTGAGCACTGACTGTATCCATCAGCGCAACTATTGCTTCTGCAATGTCAGTTAAGCTCGTCGATTTCGCGTGTGCTGTCGCGCTCGTCGGTCGAGCCCTCTGTTGCTTTGTTTCGTGCTCGTGTCGTGATTCATGGATGTTATGAACGCAGCTGTGAGGAAACTGTACTTCGCTGCAACTTGTGGACCCGAATTCAAGTATGTCTCTGTGCAGCGACTGATCGTGACGGTTTGGCTTAGTCCCGGCAGCTTGCGCGCGGGACGCCATCGCAACTTCATTTCTTCCATGCTCCGTAGACGGATGTGGTTAGGTGATGTGCGATTAGTTTTCTTTTTGGATTTGCGGATTCTCTAAACCACCGGCTTCTGTTGTTTTTGAAGGTAGCTTCATTTTTATTTCATTTGAGCTCAGTATATGAGAACCATGACAGATGAAAAAGCGTGTTGCGAATATTGCAGCACTGGTTGCATGTGCGACATGTTTCATCAATACCTGTGTACGGAATTTCTTCAGCATACGTGATAAAAAGCTGTCCAAACGTAAATGCAGGCCACGGTTTCCGTTCACGTTCGAACGAACATGAGCGGAAACTGTATTTATATCTGTTAGCCCAACTTCAGTAAAATGACTATGTTTTCTCTTGGCCGTTTGATTAGGTAGTTTCAAGATATAGATTACGTTAAGCTACGTGTGCCGTGTAATAGGCAGTTTCAGAATAGGGTACGCAAAAATAGCGTTGGTTGGGCACGTATGCTATTTCCGCCACTTAACGTGAGTGCGCAAGATGATGGCGTACGCATGCGTGCGCAGTAGCCAGTATTACAATAGGGTACGCAAAGATAGCGATTGTTGTGTACGTAGCGTATAACGCATGCGAAGTGGCGACGAACGCTAACGAAATGCTTTGCGCACCGAATTCTAAAACTGCATAGAAGTTACGGCATGTGCCATCCGCTTTATTGTGTCACAGAAGTTTGTGGATAAGAGAATATTTTCAGTGACAGCGTGCTAGTTCATGCTTTCTTCCCCAGTACTACATTTGCGTAACGACAGCCTGGGCGCGCTTTTCTGTTAGTTGCGAATCTCTGAGGGCATGATCAGAGTCAAAGACGCGTTTCACGGGGAGGAGTTCAGCATTTTTTTTCTCAGTGCTGTGATTTCCCAGTGCTGCCTTGACTATCTCGATGCTCTTTCGAACTTGTGATTTATATGTTTTCCCTTCAGTGTTAACCTCCTCCTTTCTATGTTAAGCTGGCACTTCTTAGTTCTCCCTTGCGCGTCTCTTGTGCTTGGTTAAATATAGCATGCCCGCTCTTTGTCGCCGTACGGTGTTATCGAGTTTTCAACTTTTCACACCGTCCTATTTTAGGAGTTATGGCATATAATGAAATTATCTTTTCTCCTATTTATTGCAGGTGGTACTCGCCCTAGATGTTTAGAAACAAAGGCTACACCAACTAAATTATGACTTTCTTCTTTTTGAGGGGTGACCGGCAGGTTTTCGTATGAATAAAAATGGATGTCGAGAGAAAATTGGTTTTGTTGAGCTCCTTGTTGTATGTTGCTGTAATTGACAGCGTTCATATTTTCTGCTAGCCATGGCACATTTCAGGTTAAATAGTGTGCTCTCTAGGGATGTCAGACAATAATTCCTGTGTTAAGTTTTGTACGCTGCATTTCGAAGCCTGAAACCGTTACTTATTTAATGGACGCAGCTTGAAACATGAATGCTTCACCCACAAATATTTTATAACTAACGTCTAAGATGACACCTCGTGTTCAGAACATTTAGTCTTACTTCTGTAATGATGCCAGAGTTCTTCGTCAACACTTTTTTAAGCCAGACATCTTCCAACAGGGTCATGTTGAAAGAAAGTTCCTAAAAGTTACATTTCGTGAACAATACACTTCAGCAACAGTGATTTTGCAAGCCATTTACGTTCTTTTTTTAATACGTTTTCTTCGCTGGATGGGCCAAATATTATTTTGTGGTTTTGTTTTCTTATTAGTGTTTTCAACACATTGGAGTCGCATTTCCACTAGCTATGGTCTTAAGGGAGCTCTATGAAAGATTGTTTTCGAATGAAGAGAGACATACACCAGGTGCTTGATGCATGCCGCCTTTCCTGCGTGCAATGCTGTGTTGACTGTGGCTCGGGTGTAGCGTCTTCAACTCATTCAGCTATCGGACTTGTGTGACAGATTCATCAATGTGCGATAACAGCAACTGTGTAGAGACTATCGATCACCTCTTGTGCCGCTGTCCCGAATTTCAACATCGCCAAACTCTCCAGTATGCCTTCAGGAGACTTTACGGCCGGCCTATCACTGAAAGAAAGACCTTGGGAATATGGCTTCGCGGCACATCAGCCCAGAAAACTACACGAGCCTTCCTGCAGTACTTCGCGCTTCTGCCAAGATCTAGGCGAGAGCCTGTGATATAGGCCCTCTGCCTCTCTCTGTGTGTGTGTGTGTGTGTGTGTGTGTGTGTGTGTGTGTGTGTGTGTGTGTGTGTGTGTGTGTGTGTGTGTGTGTGTGTGTGTGTGTGTGTGTGTGTGTGTGTGTGTGTGTGTGTGTGTGTGTGTGTGTGTGTGTGTGTGTGTGCGCGCGCGCGCATGTGTGTGTCA
>JALIZH010011875.1:0-46889 GCA_030522465.1 Rhipicephalus appendiculatus
GTGTATCTCAATGTCTGTAATAACGAGAAATTCAACATTACACGCGATTTCGCAATATCAAAATTGTTTCGTTTGAGGATAAGATTGGGTGAACGTACCTTCAAAAAATTAGGTTTGCATTCGAGCTGGCGTTAGCATTCATGATGGCGCACGGGTCATTTAGTTTAGGATTGCGAGCGCGCGCGTGCGCGTGTTTTCGGCAGTTTCTGGCAAGCTATTCTTCGAAACCGGCTAAGACCTTGTCTTCGCGTCAGTATCCACTTTCTCTCGTGAATAATGGAGGAGGCTCGCATGAGTGCCGCGGTGAACACGAACAGAAGACAAAAATGAGCATGAACAGGAGCGCGTCGATGTGAGTCGGTATGTCCAAAGGGGCAGTGAGGCTTGGTAAATTCGGCGTCAAATGAAACTCGAGGAGGAGGAGGAGGATAAAACTTTATTGACACCAAAAATGGGTCAGGTGAGGGGGAAGGGGTCAGGGAAGAAGACACTGGGCCTTCAGGCCGCTCTAGGTGGCCGAAAGTCCTTGCGCTTCGGCGACCCCAATGGCCCAGCCCACGAGTTGGTCTTCCGGTCGTGAGCTGCGCAGAGCAGCCTCCCAACGCTCCTGTCGCTCAGCCCACGCAAAGGGGGGGGATTGGGTTTATTTGGGCAGTTTCTATATATGTGTGCAAAAACGGATCGCGGACTGGAGCAGAGACGACAATGGGGTAAGGCGTCACCCTGGTGAATTCGAGAATTGATAAAGGGGGAGATCAATTTGCCCGTTTGGAGCCGGCGCCAAACGATTTGCTCAGCCTGAGACAGCGATTTATGTGCTGGTGGGTAGATCATGCGGGAATTGCGGTAATGTAATGTAATTTCATGGTAGGAGAGTAGGCATTCCCGTGCGCTGTGAAAGGAAGGCAGACCA
Organism: Rhipicephalus appendiculatus; assembly: GCA_030522465.1. Classification (NCBI taxonomy): domain Eukaryota; kingdom Metazoa; phylum Arthropoda; class Arachnida; order Ixodida; family Ixodidae; genus Rhipicephalus; species Rhipicephalus appendiculatus. Next base: position 914 of record JALIZH010011875.1, read on the forward strand.
TCCACTGCCCGGTTGACGAGTGCTCGGGCTTCTTCATGGACGGCTGTATTACCGGGATGTCCACAATGCGCGGGAACCCATAAAATAGTGACTATTCGTTGAGGAGGAGGGAGGAATTGTAACATACGGTGGGCGGGAGCATGAATTCAACGCACAGCAAAATTACGAATGGCCGTTTTCGAGTCTGAGAATATACACTCCGCCTGAGTGTGAGCTATTGCCAAAGCAACTGCAGCTTATTCCGCCTCGATTGGTTGAGTCACTTTGTCGAAAGTGGCGCAGCAAAGTAGTTTGTGGGCAATTATCTGATACTGCCACCTGCAAAGGCCGTACGATGGGAATATTCTGCGGCATCGACATAAGCGACCGCGGGCGAAGATGCGTAGCGCTTATGAAGCGACCTAGCTCTGGCTATTCTCCGATCGTGATTATGGGTGGGATGGGTATTTTGGGGTAATGGTGGGATGTACAGACTGTCACTAATACATTCGGCCGTTGCATTCGTGGTGGTGATGCATCCTATGAGGTTAATTTTGAGGCGCTGATGGAGCAGCCTTCCTGTTTGAGACTGGGAAAGGCGGGTATAATGGCTAATGATGTGTGCTTCGACGAGTTCATCAATCGTGTTATGCACACCCAACTGGAGAAGTTTGCTCGTAGCGGTACTCTTAGGAAGGTGCATAGCAGTTTTATATGCCGCGCGGATTAGGCGATCTACCTGATCTCTCTCCCGAGATGAAAGGTGCAAATAAGGGAGGGAGTGGTTCTACAGAGGCCGAATGCTTGGACAAGGCGGGGCGTGTCTGCTTCACGCATGCCCTTGTGGCGATTGGAAATCCTCTTTATGAGGGCGGATATATTCTGCACTCACCTCCGTATCGCACCTATAGCTATGGAATTGGAGCCGTTAGATAAGAAGGCTTTAACATATTGATAAGCGCGGGTACCCACGTTGAGCTGACTGAGATTTTGGAGAATAGCCGCGTGTCGCACATTGTCGAATGCTTTAGTCAAGTCAAGTGTGAATATAGCTTTTGTCAGATGTGGGAAGTCGCGATTTAGTACCTACTCTTTGAGCTGGAGCATTACATCTTGGGTGGAAAGCCCTGCCCTGAATCCAAACATAGTAGGAGGGAAGAGGTGATTTTGCTCCATGAATCTGTTTAGGCGATTGAGTAGTACGTGCTCCATGAGTTTGCCTGCACACGAAGTGAGGGATATTGGGCGCAAATCAGATAGGTCGAGCGGTTTTCCAGGTTTGGTGATAAATGTAATCTTAGCGCGTTTCCAATGGGGAGGTAGCGTGCCTTGTTCCCAGTGGTGGTTAAAATACTCAGTGAGGAACTTAATTGAGCCTGCGTCCAGGTTGCGTAAAGATTTGTTGGTGACGTGGTCAGGGCCGGGTGCTCAGGTAGTGCGTAGCTGATGTAACGCTGCGCACACCTCTGCCTCCGCTATGGGGTGATCTAATTCTAGGTTGGGAAGGCCCCCCTATTCCGACATGGATTCAGGCGCGTGCTGCGGAAAGTTGGTTTGAGTTAGGGTTTGTGGTATGTCCTGACCACGCTGCTTCGCTAGGTGAACGAGTCGCGTGATAAGCTTGCTAGTTTCCGCCTTTGCTTTTGATGGTTCTAATAGGTGATGAAGGAAGGACCACGTTTTCTTAAATTGGAGGCTTTCTTCGAGCCTATTGCATAACTGCGTCCACTGTTGATAGACAAGATTACACTGTAAACAGAAATTAGCCCATATGGGCGTTTTTAGGAGGTGATATGCCCTTCTTCCACCCAAGCCCAAGATACCAACTCCCTGGGAAGGGGGGTAAAATGGGCTAAAACCGCTATTTTACCCTGACTATCAAAAATCAGAAAATATGGGAGTTTAACCGATGTAAATTGGGAGTAACCGAAAAAAAATATTGACGCGGGGCAGAAGGGTGTATTCAAATACGCCCATTTGGTCAAGAACTAATAAGCAAACAGAATCGCTCTCAGCCTCAGCGTCAACTTCTCAAAAGTTACTTCAACAGGCAAATTTTAAATAACCCGCACAGCGCCAACGCTCTTCTTTTTCGTTCGTGAGAAGCGCGCCTTTGGACTCCGTGCTCCGGCACCCCGGACCGCCGAACTACACGCAGAGCGGAGGAACACGTCGGAGCGCGGGAAGGGTGCGTCGTTCAGTTCGTTGAGGCAGCCATTTTGATCGGTGGCGGTTGTGCAGTGCGATTCATACGAAGTCGTCGGTGTTATCCACAATTTTGAGGCCAAGGACACATGGTAAGTTATTATGAATGAACTTGTGCGTTATTTTTGGTGTGTGTGCGCGCTAGTGCAACTTCATCAGTTGAAAGGCTCGCGGTGTAGTCAGCTTCGAGATGACGGAAACACTTGTTTCCTCCGTGACATTACGTGTTTTGTATTTTGGAAGCGAGTATACTTTTAATAGCTGTGTGTGAGCGGAGGTGAAAATCAGGAATGCGTAGAACTATACATGTGATCGTGTGACCGTACAGCCGCCCATTTATTTGACTTGAACGCGCGAGCGTCGACCGCGCAGTCGATAAGCGCCGTATAACGAAGCATGGCGGCGAAATGAACGAGAACACGCGCGTGTGCCTGCCTGATGAACATTCATGTGCAGCTGCCTTCCACCAGGCTGTTCCGGGAACCGCACTCTGGGACGCCTGGAATCCGCGCTTATTTTGACTCGATCGTGGATGCTCGCGCGCTTAGGTTCAAAAAATGGGCGGCTGTACATGCAAAGATAGCGCTGTAGGTAACCTATATGTGCTGTTCGATTGGCGAGGCCGCCGTGTGGTAATCGCAACTTCAGATCACCACGGGCATTGGATTGCTCTTTGTGTGTTGTTATTTTATGCTGTTAGCGCTCGGTGTTTCGTGCGACGGCGTGCAACACTCGGCGAGAAAATTATTGCAAGCAGAGCGAGCGTAGTTAAGTTGCTGCAGCCTGCGACCACTCAGAATGCGTGCGGTTTCAATAATTTTCATCTCACTGAAATTGCCTATAAACGATAAGATGTCTTTTTTCTCGCAATTTTCAGCTTTATTTTGTTTTTCTTCTCAAAGCGATGCGATAAGAGTAGGTGATACTTAGCTGCGATTTTAAACTTACGTTTAGGAGCATAGCGGACGAAAGGTAGGGAGGTCGCCTCGTCTGTTTGCAATTTACGTGTGCGCGCGTGGTTGTGCAACGATCAAATGAGCACGAATCAGCGATTCTTTCTTGCATGCAATGGCTGCATGGTGCATGTTGCCTACTAAGCCATCACTGTGCTGCCGGGTCTCATGCTGCTTCTTGTGCAGGCAGGGTACGTTTGAGACGCATTGCAAGTTGTACCAAACCGGCAAAGCGTTCAAAAACATCTTGATAAATTCGTGAGCTCAGTGTAGCAGCCTAGGCAGTGCAATAAGCACTTGCAGTTGAATATTGCATGTTCTGTGTTTTTTACAGTCCCAATTCGTAATTTGTGTTGTCTATTTGACAATTAGATTCATTTATTACAGGTTGGCATGCATCAGTGGCTGGCACTGATGCGCCGTGCCTGTGCTGTACAAGTCTTGTTGTCCATAAATATGCTCATTCCTAGAAACAACACGAGCAGTACTATGTGTGCATTTTGAAGTTCACAATAAATATTCTGTCAGCCTTCAGTCTGTGTGCTCTCGTAGTGCATAAGCGGGAACTTTCAAAAGTTCCTTATTTCTTGCTTTGCTGTTTCCGCCGTAAATAAGCCCCACCGTAGCTTTAACTCGCTTCTGAATTTTTAAATTGCAATCTTGCAAGAATGCTTGCTCAGAGGGAATTATTTTGGCTGCAATGGTTACTCCCACTCAATACCAGAAGTACTCCCAAGAAAGGTAAGCTAAAACGCCCTAGATTCCTCCTGTTTACTCCGAAATTAAATTTAAAAAAAACAAAAAAGAATGTGGTCACGTGAAAATACTCCCGTTCTGCCCCCTTATAACGCCCAGAAGGGGGGTAGAATAATACCTTAATTACAACGAAAATGCTCCCAAGTAAGAACCATAAAACCCCGTGTGCTTTTCACCGCGGGTGACAATGGGAGTAAAATTTTTGCCCAACCTACGCCCTATATATGCCCCTCCGTGGGCGTTTTTATTTACACCCATCTTGTGGGCATAGAAAGATGTACAGATGGGTGTGATCTAGAGGACAAGCCAAAAACTCCCACCTGGGCGTTTTTCTGTTTAGAGTGTAGCACTATGCTCTGTGATGAGGTTGAGAGTCGCAGACATGCGACGCCGCAGTGCGCGGTTCTGTGTTTGCCTAAGCCAGCGTCTTTCGATACTCTGGTAAGCCTCCCATAAGTCTAGCAAAAACGGCTATCGACCGGCTCATTTGCGTGTTCAGCTGGGGCTTGTTTATTCGCTAATTCCATATCTTTTTGTAGCTGCGCGACCCATTCCTCATAGTCTGAAATGGAGGTGGCCTGTTTCATTGCGCGAATTTTTCTAAATTTATCCCAGTCTACAACAGCCTTGAGCTGGTACCGCGGTCTGAGATTACCTGCCTGAAGGGTGACGTCAATATTATAATGATCACTGCCTAGGGTGAGGCCAACTCGAACAAGCATTCGCGACGGTACAGTGCACGCACTCCAGGCATAACCATTGCAAGGCGGGCGCACCCGGTTCGGCAGCACTTCGCATATGCGCGCTTGTCCACGGTAATAACAGGACGGCGCGCACTATACTATTGCGAATGCTTGTCGCTGTTCGGGTTTCGCTTGTCTTCTACAGCACACGCCACGTAGAAATTAGGTGACAATTTGTTGCTTTCAAAGCACCCGAAATGGTTCATACAGGCCGAAGGTAAGAATGCCGTGTTGAAAGGCGGAGGCGCGGGGGGCGGCGTCATCGTGATCGTGGTGTCCCCAGTAAGGACAGTATACAATATTCATTTCTATGGCCGCACAGAAGATGTCAACACGAGATAAAGGAGACCACAGGACAAGGCGCTGAACTAATAACTCGAAGGTTTACTGCACGCTAGGCGGGATAAATGCACAAAACACGGCCGCGGCGGCCGCATTTCATCGGAAGCGAAATGCTATAGACGCCCGTATGCTTAGCTTGATGTGCGTGTTAATTAAGAACACCACATGGCCAAAACATCCGGAACCCTCCCCTATGGCGTCTCTTATCGTGGTTTTGGGACGTAAAAGCCCAAGACTTGTTATAAGTGCAGAAAACAACACGCGCAGCCGTAATTTTTGTGAAAGGAAACACGCGAGCGCGTGGCAGATAACCTCGCCCCTGCACATGGGGCGCGGTGCGGTGGTGAAATATAAAAATAAAAAGAGAGAGTGGTGTCGTCCTTTCTGTTGCCTCTACTCCTGTCAAGAATGTGTCGTTATTTTGCGCTTTCTTCGTGGTTTCTGTCTTCCGTTAGGTCATTTGAGAGAACAATGATTGCTTTCGATAAGCATTCTTGCTATCACAGCTGCTTCTGCCATAACAACATAAAGTGATAAAAGAAAGAAAGAAAGCTGCGAGAAGGGGTGCAGGCATAGGCGTCCGCAGGGTTCGCCTTCAGGGGCGGGGGGGGGGGGGGCGAAGGTTCGTCGCAGCTCCCCTCTTTCTATTATGTCAATGTATGGGGCTGACTTTGTGCCCCCCCTCTTAGGTGAATAGGGGGACAGCCACCCCCCCTTCCCCCCCCCTCGCGCGCACGCCTATGAGTGCAGGCAATACACGGAATAACACTACTCTCTCCTTTTATTTTTTCACATTTTGCCACTGCGTCCCGCTGCATGTGCGGTACGAGAATAAAGGCCAAACCACGGTACGGCCGCACGCCCGCCTCCGCTCCGTTTTTCTGTTCCGTTCCGCCTTTCGTGCGGTTTGGAGACGGAGCCCATGCACGGTGGCGCCGCACGGACCGGAATGCATGCGCACGCTGATTGGCCGACGCGAGTTCGCGAAGTGCTGGCAACCGTTCGGCGTAGCAGAGGTGTTGGTTGTCGGCGGCTATCACCAGCAGACGACACAAACGCATACTTTTGCCCATGTGGGTTCAATTACCCGTATTGTGGCGTAAACGAAGCATTTGCACAGTTACGTTCTGTTGTACAGCGGTACGAGTTGCATGGTCGCGCTCACGGACGCCCGGAACGCTGCTGAGGGGGCTTTAACCTGCGCGATTGTTGATATTCAGTTATGCTGCCGCACCTAGTGGCATGCAATCAGCCCATCTGCGCTAGTTTACGCCCGGCGTGACATCGCAATGCTTGAAAGTGCGTGCGCTTTAACTTGCAAGAACACGGCGTTCCGCACACGTCTTGAACTCGATGATTCAGGTAGGGAGCCTGGCGCGGCAACAGCGCGGCACGCTGACGACGATCAGGGCATCAATCGTGAGGTACAGACGTGTAGGTCGAGACATACAGACACAGAACTTTATAAGGCCCCTGAGAAACACTACTGTTTTAGAGCAACGTCGCGGGCGCCCCCGCGTGCTTTTCATGTCATCGAAGTGCGCAGTGGCGGTACCAGCGACGGTGGCATAAACCAGAATCAGCAACCTGCGGCCCGCGGGGCGGTATAATGCGGCCCCCCGCACGACGTCCGAACTTTACCCCGTCCCCTTGCCATCTTTTATCTGAAGGCCAACATTGCACCTTTGATAATTCTAAGCTTTGTTTGTAAATTGCAACTTTGTGACGTTTGTGCTGCAAATAAACATCATTTCTATATTCCATTTCCAGTTTTTTTTTTACATTTTTCTCAATTCGCCTAATTGTTTCCCTTGACGTGCCCCCCCAACCCCCCACCCTGCCCTGTCGGCTTCAAGAAATTCGGCCCTCCGCCTCAAAAGGCTGCCGACCCCTGCCATAAACTAATGGCGGACCCCTGCCACGGTTGGCACCGTCACAAAATGCAATGAAAACAAACACTCACATGCGCAAATTGTGTTCTCTTTCCAGCTGTGTTCTGTTCTTACTCTGCCCAGAAAAAATACATGAATACAAGAGATATTTTTTCTTGTTTACAGCTATCACATATTGAGGACGACATTAAAAGAAATACAGTCGTGATGTTTAGGTCTCACAACCAAGGGAGAAGAACCCATAGAGCTGGGGAAAAAAACTAGGACCTAGACAGCCCAATAACTGAGGGCAGGATAGCTAGGGTGCAGATTAGGCTCTCCATGTAATCCATGCCCAGCCCCGCCAGAATCATTAAGATGTGGCAAAACCTTTGTGATTATTCTATCATGGCTTCCACCAGGTATCTGATCGAATGCTGGCGAGCAAGACAGCTGCCTACATCAGTGGTAACTGCACAGGTGGTAACAATCCCAAAGTCAAGCAGAGAGGTTCAGCTACATAATTACGGGCTCATTTCATTAACCTCGTGCACAGGCAAGTTTATTTATCATGTAATGTTTATATGATCAAGTACATTCAAATCACATCAATGTTATTTTATTGACATGCTAAAATGGTCATATGAAGGTAAAAGCTATATACGTAGCTTGACAGGACACTGATGGCAGAAACCTGTTCCTGCATACTATGATCACGTTCAGGCTATAACTTTCCACACACAACATAATGCTACAAATTGAACGCTAAAAAATGGACGTGTGATTCCGTATGTTGGATACCAAAGGAATCCTTAAAATGGGTCTCGTGATGACCTTTGACAACATCACACAGAAGACTACTTTAGAGAAGCTACAAAAGCTAAACATACTTACATGTATGTAATAGCACTCATGCGTATCACATAATGATAATCATAACAAGCGAAATCAGATCAGATGACATAGAACTCAAAAGCTGGTGAACACCTTGGGGATTGGTCCCATCTCCACTTGTGCCTAATGTAGCTATGTTATGTCTATTGGCAGAACCGAATAGCATCCAAGCGTTACGGCATGGCCGGCAAGCTGAAGACATCATGCTGTTGGTAACAGGTGACAGCAATGGTCAGATAGAAGAAACTGTAATACACCATACATAAGGCTGAACTGTATACCGAAGAAATGAGGCTTTATTGTCTAAAGGATATCCAGTCGTCATTCCGCCTTAAAGGAGGCCAACTTAATTGGTATGCCTAGTGCACGCCTTCATTATCATGTGCTGGATGCAACACCCTACCAAACTCCAAATGTCAGGGGAGATCACTACAGGAAGTGCAATATTACAACTCTCGCAGAGACGTATGGGCATACACATACCGTATTTACACGAATATAGGTCGACCCATTTTTTCAAATTTGAAAATCCAATGTTGGGGGGTCGACTTAGAATCGAAACCAAAACTAGAGCATTTTTTTTTGCCGAGCGATTTTTGGGGGGGGTCGACCTACATTGGAGTCGACTTACATTCGTGTAATACGTACTCAATAAACTTGACATAACAAACTACACAGCGTGATAAAGCACAACGGCAAATATTCTTGTAATGTATGGAAACATCTTTAGATACTCGCTTTACCTAGAAAGATTCACCCCAAATGACACAAGCAAAGACAGCAATGATACGACAGTGGGGATGTAAAGAAACGTGAACAATGCAGCATCTACATTCTCTGCTGTTTCCCATTACCTTTCAAGTGGTTGTTACCTGGATGGTAATAAAAAGCACCTAGAGTCATCCATGATACAATCAAAGAGCCATTCTAGCATCATTTTTTTGCCACCAAGGTCAGAGCGTGATTAAAACAGCGCACTGCACTGTTCACATTTCTTTCCGTCTCCTCTGTACATAGCTCTTTGCAATGTGCCCATTGTAACAGATGTTGATCCCAAAGTGGGAGGTTCAGTGTGAGCTGAAAACACCTAAGGAGACGACAAATTGCCCATTGCATTGGTTTCCACATAAGCCAAATATGTCATCAATGAAAGACGGAAATTTTGAGGGCTCTTTTTATTTTTTGTTCGACAGAACCTTAATGAAAACCAGCAGATAATGAAGCCAACGAAGGTATGGGGGATGTTAATTGTACTGTTTTAAGTGTATCATAGTAATTGTGATATAGATGTGAATAAAGCAAAGTGGACGAACAGACTATTTCCACCGACAGGCACCAAACCTGCCACCTTCAAATGATGTGATGCTCCAGCATAACTCAATTGGTAGAGCATCTGACGCATTATCTGAAGGTGGCAGGTTCGGTACCAGCCGGGGGGCAAGTTGTCTTTTCGTCCCTTTTACTTCATTCTATCTCACAATTATACACCTAAAACAGTACAATTTAGGCCTCCTATACTTTCCTTGGCTTCATTATCTACTTGTTTTCATTATCCTACGTAGGTGAAACTGGAAATTTTAAAAGAGGAATCCAGCAGCACCAGAATGATGTCAGGAAAGACAATGCAAGCTTGAATGCCTTGGCAGATCATCAATTGAACACTAACCACATGATCAACTGGGATTCTGCAGGAATAATCGAGACAGAGAAGCGCCTATTGACAAGGCTACTTTTAGAATCTGTACACAATCAACTGGCCGCGGGGTAATCTCCCCGAGATATACATGCGCACTCTGCACCACCCAACACATAAATAGTCACGCCCTCTTACACCCTCTTCATCGTTCCCGTAGCGACCCTGAAATGTTAATATATGTTTGTTTTTCTTTGAACAAGGTGAGTGCCTGTTTTGTTTCTTAAATACTTTTCGTTAAGGTTGTGTCAAATATTTAATCAGTCACTCCAAAACCCCCCACTCTGCAACTTCACCAGGGGTGCATCTCACTGAAAAAACAGCCAATTCTGTCTCAATGATTGGGCATCTTACCAGAAATGAGGCGGCTCATGCTAAGGCTTCAGCAATATTACGTAACGGGTGACTAAGGCGCTCTTCTGGGTCAAGAGGGAACTGCACAGTTGGGTACAGGGAGATCTATAATCATAACAAACTGGGAAGAGCCCAGTATATACCCCCCGCGCATCTGACAATTACTACGCAGGAAGTGGTGACCTGGTGCCTCCTTTAAACCAATAATGCTTGAACATGGTGGCTTATTACTACTGCCACCCAGGCCATTATTTAGACAAATGTGAAAAAATGTAAGAAATGCATAGACTAACCATGCATTCTATGGCTTGCCCTCAATTCACCCAAAAGGGCCACATAATGAGTATTGATGAGTAGTGGGAGTCTGTGCTGCTCAGACCAGCCTGGAAAGAGCAACTTTGGGCCATCCCACTGGCTGAAAGTGCCCTCAGGCTCATGGGCTACTAGCCACCATTAGGTGCCCACATATTCTTATCTCTTTCTCTCTTCTATTGCTGTCTTATTTTCTTTCATATATAAAAACACATGGAGAAATTGCAGCAGAAAACAACAACCTCGTGGAAATTTCATTCTTGCAACTTTTAAGTTTTCTGAACAAAATAGAAGTTCACTATACCAGAAACACAAAATGTATCCAGCATGCATGAAGTTCTTACTGTATCTAAAAATATTCTACACAAGTGGTAAGCTTGGCGCATTAAGTGAACGTAGTGCATGCATGAAGTTCCTTAGAACTTATCTAATGATTGTTGCACATAGCTGCTAGTCAGATGTTTTCAAGAATAGGGTGCTTACATAAAGGCGAATATTCATATTGATGACAACACAAATTGTTTGCAGTGAACTTAATACTTACATTTCTTGTTGCTAGTCTCAATGGTCATTCTGCTGTTCCTTCAATATACTTAACCATACTTCATACAACAATTAAACAACACATAGTACATTATCAAAGTGCACAACAAATAAGCAGTGGTGTAATATGTATGATCCTGCTGTTAGCAATGGTAACATCCAAAAATGATTGACTAATGACTAGTAGCTGTCAACAACACCCATGTGTGTATTCTCATTTGATCACTCTTGCTGAACTATATATAGCAAGCTCTACCTAAGCTACTGGCACATGCAAAGTTGTCGTATAAGTAGTATCATCAACTAGGGTAGCTCATATTGAGCTATGTTTCTATGAAATAAAGAGAGCATGGTCCAGATAACATAAATAGGTGAGTGGTACCTGCATTTCATCTGAATGCCCACTCAAATCAAGTAACTCAGCTCAACAGTAACTCAAAGAAAAAACGAGCCCTTAAAATTCCCCTACTATCATTCATTCAAAGCTGAGTACTGTGAGATAAGAGTAGGCTCATAAGATGCAAGGCAAGAAATAAGACAGAACGTTGTGCTGTGCCAGCTGTCGCACCAGATTCAGATCATAGTAATGTATACATGCAGTGAATGCATAGTCGTTGCATCTATGCATCTTGCGTGCATGTATTAGTCTTTACTTATAAAGTGCAATGTTTGCATTATCAACACAGTTCATCAGAAAACCTTGCAATCAGCAAACAGTGCGTTCATTGCTCGATTAGCACCTAGGCCAAGGTAGGCAGAATAATTGAGAAAACATTTGTTACAATTCTTCATTTTCATAACAAAACAACCTGTCCTTTCTCGAGTGACACTTTAAGACTCCTGCACGATATGTTCTGTGTGAACCTGCAAGCTGGGCCTCTTCTATAATCACCTAGTCACTACTCAACCACACAATGAAGTGAGGATACCCCCATGGGCACTGAGAGTGAGCAAAGAAGTACGTGCAGGACCTAAAATTGCTTCACCAGGAAAAATCGCTTAGGGGTAAATTTGGTCTTTTTCCCCACAACACAACTTGAATCACACATCATGTAAAATCTCTCGTCTGTTCCTGCACTGTTTAATGTACTACACACATTATAGCAGAACTGTGTCTGAATAAAATATTCCGATAATTATCACAGCCAACCAAATTATTATGTCCAACCACGCTTAATGCATACGACCAATAACAAACTGAAATCCACACATTCAAGAAGTACCACTCTAAATAGATGGTTTCTACAATTACAAATATTATTAAAATTTTTAAATTGCACTGCATTATATTCTCACATTTTCACCAAGCATAAGCTACGATGCCGTTATGTCTTCTCTTTTTTTATACGTACGAATATGATGTTATATGTAGTAATACTATTTTTTTGTACAAGTATATACTAATTATTTGTATTTTGCTTATGTATTTACCTTATAAGTTATTCCCCTTTTTGTTTGTATAGTTATTTGCTTTTGCTAGTACATATGCCCTGTAATTGCTCCTAAACTGGGTGGTGCAAGACTGCTCTTGGCAGACGCTGTGTGCACTGGTAGTAGGAGTTGCTGTCTCGCTTACAGGAAGATGAGACCGTATCAGTAAGTTGGGTGTTTGCATCCAACTGTCTTCTGCGCAGGGCGGCTGCTCAGGCTTGTTGCTATTTTGTGTGGAAGTATGGGTTCATACGACATACGATGAGGTCCACATGGATTGTTGCTCTTAGATCAGGTGGCATAAGTGTGGTTCCATTTTCACATACCTGAGGCACTCAGATAAAGATGGAGCTTACATTCCCCCCCCCCTTGCTACACTATGCATTAATGCCCTCAAGGGGAATTATTTGGTCCCGTTGTGCCAGCCAAACTAGCACAACTATCTGCATGTGCTTCACTGAATTAGTAGAAATGAAATATAGTGCATTTTATGAAGCCACATTACCCATGCACTATTAACTAATTTATTCCTTCATTCGTTGCCTACATTTCACCTGAGGGCATTGCAGAAAGAGGGTTTCAGCAACAATAACAACATTTGGACCGCACAAAGTGCTTGGAATTGCAGTGTTACAAATCCAAACACATTGCTTGTGGGACATAATACATGGTCTGAACATTACCGACTTTGAAGAAGAAACACGTAGCATTCAAATGATAAGAAACACAACATACATACAGATACATTGTCGATTATGATAGTGGCTGCACACTAAACAGTGTGCAGCCACAGAGATATTCTGCCATGGCATTATCTCCAGATAATTCGATATAAACAAAATTTGAGTGACATGTAACCTGTAAGACTTCAATCAGCAGTTTTTTCTATTGATTTATAGCATGAAAGCACAGCAAATTCGGGTAAGTCATGATCAGCTGGGTTTGTTGGTTTAACGTGGCGAACAGCAACAGAAACTATCACCTTTGTCTTTAGTTAATGGTTGTAGTGTGATGAGACATGCCTCAGTGCATGAAGTTATTGACCTCCTTTAATTGCACTGCGATTTTAAAATGTGCCTCATAACAAAGAAAATACATAAAAATGCATCAGATAAGCAGTTCAGGCTGCTTTCTCATTTATAACGCATTTCTTGGGAGCATAGCTCGGCATACTCACTCATGAGTACACTCAGTCACACTCATTCCAAAGGCATGAATTAGTACCAGTACATGAAGAATGAGTGAGTGTATACAAGTATGAGTGTGAGTGAGTACTCGCAAGTGTGAGTAGGTGAAGCAAATTCAATCAACTTTATTTTCATTCTGTAATATAGAAAGGACTGTGACGAAAAGCTGTTTTCAGAACAACTTGACTTCTTCACAGCTGCATACATAAAAAAAAATTATAGCAGCTTCAGATGATATGTTGGTTTGCTGGGCTCACGTTTGTCCAACAAAGACTTAATTTATACTTTACCGGCTCAGCTGCTGCATTGTTCACAATCAGAACCTAATGACAGTATAAAATTTTCATGAAACGACCATCTAGATGGGACTCCCCCTATGACTGCGATTATCTAAACACACCTTACTGTGTTCTCAGAACAAGCAAGTGTGCACCAAGTAGCCCGGCAATTTGAATGACTTATTTGGATGCTTACACACATATAGCTTTCTACCAATACATGAAGATATGTAAAACATTAAAATTAATTTCATAGTCCTCACCAAATATGTGTTCACTTGTCATCTGCTCTCACAAATGCCTGCACTAAAAACCTGCACATTTAGGCATGTGCAAGAAACGAGCAGTTATGATTCTTTAGTACGCAAACCATTTGGCTCTGAACACAAACAAAACCATACACATGAATATCGTCCGGTTCAAACCGACGTCCACGTAACAAAAATGAAGGCCGCCCAGGATTCACATTAAAAACATTCTTATGGGTAGTGTCGAGACCTGCCAGCACACGCAAATTAAGCCACTTTGTAGATGCACCTCACCAAAAGATGTACAGTTGCGCTCAATATGAGTTGCAACAAGATGTCTCTACTCAAGATGGCACCAACACTGCAAACTGGCACCTATGTAGAAAAAAATTGGTGAATAAAACTCTCTGAATTCACGGTACTTCCTGAACCAATTTAACGTTTATCGGTGCTATTGCTGAGGCGTGGGGGTCACTTCAACCACAGCCAGCGTGTTGCAACTCATATTGAGCGCGACTGTACCTGAGGAACTGCACAAGTAAATAATTCTTCGAACAGACAGTACGTGTGAGAAGCAGATAAATCCAGCTTTCATAGTCTGACAGACAGAAACAAATGACTGATTGTCTGCATGGTTAAATTAGTAACACATATTGCACGATGCACAACACATAAAACAGCACCCAGAACCACTGCAACACACTACAGGTACACGTCAAAGGACACCATCGATTGCTCGAAAGCTACGCGGGCACCACAGAGCACAAGAAAAGGCAAAATAGCTCGGACACAATAGGACATGCATGACGGTGATGAAGAGGCAATGAAACTTATAGCCACTGAGTGTATCATCACTCTAGACCTTGCCGGTTACTGAAAGTACCAACATACAGGTATGCATTTCACTGTGTACTCTGGACACAGAACACACAGAAATGGCATATGCTGAATGCATAATGAGTGTGTGTTATATGCAGATTACACCTGTATGGGATTACCTGACAAATGAACGAAGGCATGAAACACACACAATCGACAGCGCGCAACGCTCACATACACAGCACACTTCGTGGCTTTCCATTGGTGATCACTAGAGACCGGATTTTAGGCAAATGCCTATTTTGTTCCTTGCGTTCCTATCGTGCCACTTTGATATATGAGCATGAATTAGGGGTCAAGGAGGGCTTTTATAGTGTTTTTATAGTGCCTATAAATGCCTATTTTTGGGATTTGTGCCTAAATGTCTACAAGTGCCTAACAATGCCTATTTTCAAAATTTGTGCCTATATGAACGCTATTTAGCCTCAAATTTTGCTTTCGAGTACAGTTTGAGACCGTAATTCATGGTACCGGGCAAAATTGACGTTTCGGAACTCTATGGGGTCCAACAACCTAGTTCCCTAGTTCAACAAACTTCTGGAAAGCAACCGCTAGCAGCAGTAAAATGGGACGCGCCGGCCACCTTATCCTACCGCACTGACATGGCGCGAACGGTTGGAGCAGGGGGGAGAGGAAAAGACGCCATTTCTGCAAGCCTAAATGGGAGCACGTCCCAGCGTGTACAGTGGAATGGGGAGAGGAAAATAAAGGTGGGAAGAGGACAGGGAAAGAAGAGGAGGGTGGCGTCCATGGCAGAGGACGTGGCGGGCGGCTTTTACAGCCGGTTTTCCAGTCCAGTGTTCCCAAGGAATTGAAGCACCTCTTTGAAGACCTGGGTGTGGTGGAGGGCAGGGAACAGGAGATGCCTGTGTGCAGCAGCAGGAAGATGGACAACGAATGCGAAACCATGGAGTACCATCAGGGGAAAGTAGAGTGTACGTAAAAAAAATGAGATGTGCACATGGCTTCTGTTTCGTTTGTAATTTACTTCTTAAAGGGCGCTTCACCAGGTCACATGAGAAATTTCAGTTAAACACTGGAAGTGTTTGCAAGCCCAATGAAGAGCTTTGTACCATAATAACTTTTTAATTGGTTCATTACGAGCCGCGAAAGCATGATGCCGGTAGGTGAGCTTGAAACCTTTGCCACTCGCAAGCGAAATTCCTTCCCTGCCCTCTTCGATATCGGAGCAACTTGGAGCCGAAAGATCACACGATGCAGACGCGTCAACACGTCATGCGCACGCAAGGTTACGCAGTGTGCACATGACATGCCCAAGCCATGTCGTGCACACAAGCGGTGTTGTATCGTTTTGGCATTCTCTCTAGTGTACTGCCTGTTTCTGTGAGATCGATCCCTCTAAGCGTTTGGAGATGCTGGCATGGATCATGTAGCCTCACCACGACACAGTGCGTCGCACCGCTTGAACTGCTGTAAGGGACGAAGCACTAAAACATAATAAGCGTTGTCAGGGCTGGTGCCGGCATGACGCGAGAACGGCGAGAGCACAAGCACAAACGAAATGGAGGCAGCTAAGTCTTGCACCGAGCTCGATTTGAAGAAAAAGATAAATAAATAAAAACGCGCACACATTCCGTTTGTATGTTTTAATATTTCTATCAACTTTCATTCTTTCTATTCAAGCAACAGATTGCACAAATTACACGTCACCTCGAATAATTCTCGCAGTGTCACGTACACTTGTGACGTACACAGAACCATTCCATATTGTACGTCACCTCCTCCATATTGGTGCGTGCGCCCGTGAGATTAAGGGCAAGCGGCGTTCAGGCTGACATTTCACCTCTTTCCGGGGTGCGTAGCGTGCAAATCTTGTCACACGTGATCGTTAGTGCGCAGTACATGCATTACACTTCTAGCTAGAAACGCTGAAACCTGGTAAGGGGCCCTTTATGGAGTTCACACAAAGAGGAGAAATTGACCCTGCACGATTAGACCCTGCCAATACGAGGCTAACAGACCCTTAAGATCTGGCCTTTTAGCGGTCTGGCTATTGGATCCTGTACTGCCTTTCTCAGCCATGCCGAAAAGAAACAGACCCAGGAGCATGTTTATTCGACGGTGGACACTTAACTCACCATGCTGGACAACAAAAGGAGAGTCCGTGTTCTGCAAACCGTGCGGGAAGGACAATTGCATGGTTATGTTAAACTATTAACGCCTTTGTGCCATCATAAACTATAACATTTGTTTGCTTTCCTGCCGTAAACACAGGTCGCGCACGTCTTTCTTTGAAAATTTGAGTTTTTGTAAAAATTTATTGTGCCTATATTTACGATTTTGGGGGCCTAAAGCTCTGTTTTGCCTGCCTATTTTTGGCGCCTAAAACTCGATTTTTTAGTGCCTAAAAATCCGGCCTCTAGTGATCACACGCATTGATTATATCTAACAGCTAGCACTGCCTTGCTGCCTTTCAATGAATATTTCCACAGATGCTGATTAACTCTCGTACTAATCACAATAACATCCAAATAAACTTCTTTTATGCAGCTGGCGACTAGGCCTCAGCTCAAACTTTGTCGCTTCATGTGTGTGCCGTGTTTCACATCGTGCAAACCTGAAGATGTCATAACGTCAATGCCCCTTTCTCAGCCAATCAGTGACAAAGCGAAATAGCTCATGGGAATATTTTGCTACTACGAGTCGTTTTAGGACACATTATCCAGCACCAGGTGCAGACAAAATTGGTGATCAAAGAGTACCTGAAGTAGCCTCCAGGGAAACCATTTGGTTAATAGGGGTCAATTTTGTTTGCATTAAATTAAGGGTGTGGCTAGGGTTACGTCCAGACGTAACTGCTGCCACCGCTGTCTTTACATCCAGACGTTACTAGCGCCTTTCCTTACCTGCCGTCACTATAGGCTACTGCTCACTGTAAGGCCAGTTTTACTAGCGCCTTTCCTTACCTGCCGTCTTTCTAAGCTACTGCTCACTGTAAGGCCAGTTTTACTAGCGCCTTTCCTTACCTGCCGTCTTTCTAAGCTACTGCTCACTGTAAGGCCAGTTTTACTAGCGCCTTTCCTTACCTGCCGTCTTTCTAAGCTACTGCTCACTGTAAGGCCAGTTTTACTAGCGCCTTTCCTTACCTGCCGTCACTATAGACTACTGCTCACTATAAGGCCAGTGTTACTAGCGCCTTTCCTTACCTGCCGTCACTATAGGCTACTGGTCACTATAAAGCCAGTCGAATATTTTGCCAGCGTTCGCTCAAGTGGCTCGTGTCATTACAGCGAAAGAGTGGCAGCGACGGGGGTTGGGGCGCCCGCCGCTGTCACGAAGGCGATTGCCTTCAAGGAAAAAAAGATATATATTAGCGGCGCAAGTGGAGCATTAATGCTGTACTATTAGAACAGTACTTGAAAAAAGAAAAAAAAAACAAGTTAAAAAAAAAGAACATTGTCGAGGTTCGAACCACCGACCTCTCCGCTCTGAGCACGGCACGTTAGCCCGCTGCACCACTGGAGCTGGTCGGTTGGGTAGGTTTAACAGGCGGGATTTGTATTGTTGTCCCGCTGGCCGCTGGACGTAACTTTAACATTCGTTATTCTTACGTCCAGACGTAACTTTAATGGCTTCTATCGTTACTAGACGTAACGCTAGACACTTCCTTCAATTAAAGCTTTATGGCAAAAAGGTATGCCACCAACGATAGAATGAGAAAAGGCAAATCTGCAAGGTACTGGAAAGCTCTGATTTGGGCAACTCAGCCAGCTTTTGTAACATGACCGTAGCTAGCCAGTGAGGGCAAACTGGCATCAAAGTTTCAAGTTATTGTGCCAGTTGTATGTCAACAGATTTTATACTGAACACACAATTTTGGTTAGAGTTATACTTTAGTTCCTCTTACATGCATGTAGCTTTCGATTATAAAATGAAAATTTGTAGAGAATTGAAGCATTCTTCCTCTACATGACTATCGATAAGCAGTCTCTGTGGTTGGGGACCACCAAGAAGTCGTTCGCATCGCGACTTGCCTTATCTGAAATTTTCTGTTGGTATTATTTCCACACAATACACATGAAGGCTACCTCAACCTGTCATTAATAACTCCAGCATTCTCGGGCATATATAAATACAGAGCTGTATAAAAACAGAACTTTGAAAGCGCTGAAAGAACTTGAAACAAGCTATATGCGAGCTAAACAGCAAATTCAAGTTTGATGGAATTTCTGTATCGAGACGACTGATATACACAAGAAAACACCACAGACAGCGCACATGTACAACCTACTTCAGAGCACACACATGCCGCAAAGAACACTTTTGCGTCTAACACCACTGCAGCACATCGCAGGCTCATACCCCAACTGGTATTTCGTGAATCGTGAGCAAACTTCGTCAACTGGGGACACGATCGAGCACTTAGGACGCGACGCGGTCCCCACAGCGCATCGCCAGCGGCAAAGCTGCACACACGCAGCAGAACGTGTCGAATGACGGCGATAAAGAGGCAATAAAACTTATCGCCACTCCGTACTTCACACACGACTGGCCGTTCACCCAAAGCACCAGTATCACTAGAACGAACCCCGAACACGGATCACATAGAAATCGCATACGCTGTTTGCGGCGATCGAATACTTTTGACGTTTTTGTACGATGAGCATGTATCATACGCAGATTACACCTGCACATGATGACTTTCTATTTCCAAAAGCAAAGCGAACGATGGCACGAAACACACGAAATCGGTTGGCCTCCGATCCTCGCGTAAACACAACACTCTCCGTCGGGTTCCGTAGGCGATCACAACCACTGATGGGGGGCAGGAAGGCTGCGCCGGCTTGCTGCCTTTCGATGAATGTCTCCACGGATGCTGATTAACTCTAGTGGTAATCACAATAACGTTTAAATAAGCTCATTTTACGCGGCTGCCGACTAGGCTTCGCTACCAGCTTGATCGCGTCAGCGGGGCGCCATGTTTTTCCACGACGGGCGCAGACGGGCAGGCGTGATGACGTCAGAGACCACCGTTTTTTTTCTCAGCCAATCAGCGATCGAGAAAGCGAGCGGGCTCACTCCGTCCGACCGAACTGAAAAGTTGCTGCCGCTTCCTGTCCGGCCGAAAACCGGAACGGAACGCGAAAAACGGAGCGGAGGCGGGCGTGCGGCCGTACCGTGGTTTGGCCTTAATGGCCACGCGCTCGCGTGTTCCCTTTCATCAAATGAAGGCTGTACGTTCATACCCATTGCCATTCCTATGTGCAAAGGTGTTCGAAATCACCTTGAGAGGGTGAGGAGACGGAAGAGCGGAACGCCATCAGCCCCGCTGTTTCCTCGCACCACGAGTGCATAGCTGACCCAATTTTTTTCGGAAAGCAAGAGCAAAGAAATTTTCTTGCATCACTAGTGAAGCAGACTGAAAAGGAACACCGAAGAAGAAGAGAAATAGAAGTAAAGGGAAGACGAAGAAGTTTGAAAGAGTAATAAATGGCGGACGACACCTGTCTCGCCTAAGTTAAGCGATGGTGCTATTTATTTAACTTAGGACCGCTACACAATTGTGGCGCAGCCGAAGGCGAACATGTGGATCAAGTTCTTCGTTGATCAGACCTCATCGCAGCAGGTCGTCTTCACGGGCTTTCAAGTTCAAGGCGAGCCAAGAACGGACCTTCCTCGTCATATGAGTTCAGCAGCCTTGACTGATGAAGTGATGAAGAAAGCTGCCGTGGGCCACGAGGAGCTTCTTCAGATGGAATCCGTAAAGGTGGATCTGAGTCTGCAGGCACTAGATGAACTTCTACTTCAACCTATGCGATGTCCACAACTCTCGCAAGAGACTACTACAGAGAAGGTGAGCCTGTTCATAAAAATTATCGAAGAGCAGCAACGACAGATGATACAGCATAGTCATCTAATGAAAATGCTCGTTGATGCAGTGAACAGAGCTCCAACACTGCAAAAACTGGTGGAGCCGAATATTTTTGAAGAAAGTGCCCAAAGCCCTCAACAATGGATGTCTTTTTATGAATATGCATCGCAAAAGAATAAGTGGCTATCAGATGATGATAAGATTCAAAACTTGCGTCGTTATCTTGATGGCACCGCGAAAAAGTGGTATGACTTGCAGCTTCTTGACAAGACACCATTGTGTTGGGAGCAATGGAAAGCGAGTTTTTTTGCTGCATTTGAAGTCAGTGCTACGCAAAGATGGGATGACGCCCTAACTTATCAATACAAATCTGGATCTCCCCTAGAATATTACCTGGAGAAACGTCGTCTGCTACACGCAGCGGAGCCTAACCTCTCCTCGCAGACAGTCCTAGACCTCGTGATGCAAGGGTTATCTAAAGAGATTCGAAGAGAAATCGCGCCGACAGCTCCCAGGACCCTAGAAGAGCTTCTGCAGTGCCTGAAGAATTTGTTACTGATGGTAGAAAAGGAACAAGAAGGGCCGCCATGGGAAAGAAAACCTCTCTCTAATAGACATGACGTGTGTAAGATTAACGCGTACTTACCTACAAGTCAGCATTCACGTAGCTGTATGGACATTCCACGCCAATGTGTGGGTCCCGACGAGGACAGCGTTGAAAGCCCCTACAGCACTGCCTATGACCCAGCTCTCCACCATTTGCTGCCCGAAGTTAGCAAAAGCGATCAAAATCACATTAATAGCGTATTTGATATCGTCAAGCCTGCTCCATATACCAGTGAAAATTGATGGTGTCGAAATGAACGCACTGGTGGATAGTGGAGCTTCGGTGTCCATCATTAATAAGGAGCGACTCGACATAAGTCGTTTGCATGCTGGTAGAGCCATCCGATACAAGGATATGATGGCTCGGTGAGCTCACATAACGAGTGGGCGTCCGTAGTCATTGAATTCCAAGGTCATTCTGTCACCAGCACTGTGTTGGCAATGCCGAATGTGACGTACGACTTTCTGCTATCACGCCCTGACATGAAGAAGCTCAAGATTAACCTTTACTGGGATGACAAAGTGCTCGTTGAAGATGAGTCACGAAGGGAGACTAAGGATCCAACACCTCGCCCATTACGAGTCGTTCATTGCGAAGAAGACATCAAAACCATGTACCCGGAGCTCGTCTGCGTTGGGAGCTACCCTCCAGAAATGAAGTCTCATCAAGTACCCTTTGAAATCGCTGATAAAACCGTGGTACGAAGAGCACCATATAATATGTCAAGAGAAAAGAAGACATGGCTGAAGAAAGAGTTGCAGGCAATGTTGGACGCAAATATAATTCGACCCTCTGTCTCGCCCTTTGCTTCGCCTATCACTATCGCTCCGAAGGAAGATGGAACATTCCGTCTTTCTACAGAATATAGGGCACTCAACCAACAAACGGAGCATTTCCCATGCCCATTTCCCATGCCCAGGATAGATACGATTATTCACGAAACTGGTGGATGTCGCTGGTTTTCTCGCACTGACTTATGCAAGGGTTTCTGGCAATTCCTTTGACCGAGGATACCAAGAAGTACACCGCCTTTGTCACACCATTTGACCTGTTTGAATACAACCGCCTGCCATTTGGATGGAAGAACTCTCCGGCCTGGTTCCAAAAGATAATGAATGATATATTGAAGCCCTACCTCGGAATCTTTTGTAATGTCTACATAGATGATATACTCATTTTTTCAAAGACCGAAAAAGAGCATCAAAGTCACCTTTCTCAGGCCCTGAGTGCTCTCAGCCTAGCTCAGCTGAAAGTGAACTTCAAGAAGAGTCCATTTTTTCAAGACAAAGTTGTTTTCCTCGGCAGATTCTTTGACGGGACAACAAAAAGCACGAGGACTCAGTTGAAAGGATTTCCAAGTTGGTGAAGCCATACGATGTCCACTCTCTGCGAGTATTTCTTGGCCTAGCTGGTCATTTCAGGGCTTTCATCAAGGACTATGCAGTAAAGACCACGGTGTCTCACACGTTTAATGCAAAAAGACGTTCCTTTCCTATGGAGTGCGGAGTGTGAAAAAGCTTACAACGAACTAGTGCAACTGATATCATCTGATCCGATTCTTCGTATACCGGACTTCTCCATGCCTTTTGTGCTTAATACCGACGCGTCGCATTACGCAACGGGTGCAGTTCTTTATCAGAAGCCGTCACAACTACCTCACCATCAGAAGCACCACGTAGTCGGTTTCTACATCTATACTTTAGAGCCTGCAGAAGTTAATTATACCACCACTTAAAAAGAAGCATTGGCTGTTCTAAAAGCTGTACAGTATTTTCGTACTTATCTGGAAGGTGCGAAATTCCCCCTATTTACCGATCACCAAGCTTTGACTCATCTCCTAAACATGGCACAAACAAAGGGCCGAATCGCTAGATGGGTGAACTATCTACAACAATTTGACTTTGACATATCACATCGCCCTGGTCCGCTGCTAACAGATGCAGATGCATTATCCAGATTACTGGTTCACAAGACAAGCGAACAACCTGAAGAAATAAATTGCACCAAGTTATGGGAAGGAACCGAGGAAATGAAGTTTGTTGACGGGAAATATCAGGTACCATCGACAATGGTTCCCAAGATACTTCGTCTATATCACGATAGCCCAGAGTCGGGGGGACATGACGGCTTCGGGCGCACCTACAACAAGCTCCTGAAAAGATTTCTTGGCCAAGTATGAAGGAGGACGTGAGAGACTATATTCGCACGTGCCATCCATGCCAAGTGAACAAAGTGAAGTTTAAGCAGGCAACAGATGTGATGATAACGCCGAAATACTCCAAGGTCCCCTTTGAAGTGGTTCACTTAGATTTTGCTGAAGTGAAAAAGAAGGGCGAAGGTACCAAGAAAACACAGGCATTCCTGCTCGGCATAGACGAATGCACTCGAATGGTAATGACCAAGGCAGGAAGAGAAGATGCCAACAGCGTTATTGCTTTCCTTCGAGCAGAATGTTTCAGGTGCACCAAGACCATAGTGTGCGACAATGGCCCTGCCTTTCGAAGTGCGAAGCTGGCTAAGTGGACACAAGACCATGACATGACTATAAAATTTTGCTCGCCATACCACCCTGCAGCAAATGGCCTCGCTGAACGTGCTATTCGGGATATTAAGCAATACTTAAAAATGTACCCCAGGTTTCTAGGTGGCTGCAAATGCTGCCTCGAGGCTGCTACCAGACATCACAACCGCTCGTACACCAGCGGCTTAGGATGTAGTCCTCTGTTTGCTGCCTCTGGAGTGGTCCCTACCTTCCCCGCTGACCGCGAGCTTGGCCTACTTGAAAAGCTCGTTCTCAAAGAAGCCAAGAAAAGCGAGAGCCAAGGAGACTCCTATAGACTGCGCATAAAGAGGAACTTTGACAAGAGACGCAACAGTGACATTCCGGATATACAAGTTGAAGACTTGGTTCTAATCCGGAAAGGAATTCGTACTGCCAATGATCAGTTTTATGGACCGTTTCCGGTGGTTAAAACGGCATCTCAGAACGGCGTCCTCAAGACAGTTTGGTACCTAGGATCATCGGGTCAAACTGAGTGCGCTTCCATTGGTAATGTGTTTAAATACTACACCAGGAGGTGTAAGCAAAAGAAGCCGGGGAGGGTGAAGCAGACTGAAAAGGAACACTGAAGAAGAAGAGAAATAGAAGTAAAGGGAAGACGAAGAAGTTTGAAAGAGTAATAAATGGTGGACGACACCTGTCTCGCCTAAGTTAAGCGATGGTGCTATTTATTTAACTTAGGACCGCTACAACTAGTAGCTTTGCAACACCACGACATGCCAGAACATTTCAGAAACACTGACAATTATTTTGTATCAAGCTTTTGCACCGAATATCGCTTCCAATTTATTGAACACAGTTTGCCGAATATTCTAAATGATCATTTTCACACTGCACTAATTTTTCTCGCAAAGAATGGGGAATGTATTTTGTGAAGCTGTAAACAAATATTTATGTTCGAAAAGAGCGCGAAAAAAAGCACAACAGACAGGCACGAAGGAGACAGAACGACGTGCTGACTCCTTTGTGGCTGTTTGTTGCGGTTTTTTTCGCGCTTTTTTCAAACATGAATTTTCACCAACTCCTCCAACTGTCCCTGCTAATTAAAGGGGCCCTGCAACACTTTTCCAAGTAGCCATGGAATGGATTCACTAAAGGAGCTTATTGCTCATTTAGAAATGTTACAGCGCATAGAACGTTTAGGATGCGACGAGAAAACAGAGGCAAGAGCGCTGATTTCCATATAGTTTTATTTCGATAAAAAGTGCATATATACAAGGCAAGGGAGAAGGTGCGAGACAAGAAAAGAAGAGAAAGGACGGACAGGTGCTCACATCATTGTCATATCATCTGAAATACTTTGAGTATGCCACCACGTATCCACCACTAAATGAATCCACACCAACTTACCCAACCGTCAACCTTTTCGAGGTTATTGCCTTCACGAATTCACCGCCCTAAAAATTTTTAGAATCCATCCACGGAGTTACAAAGATTTGTCGCACGATGCAATTGCATTCTGTCTTCTCTCGTCCCGACGAAAGCAGGGAGGGATGGCACGGGGAAAGAAAATACGTCGCGTGCGCCTCATGACCTTCAACACTTTTTCTTTCTTTTTTCGTCGAATACGCGGCTTTTTAGTGCGATCGCGCTCGCGCACACGTGGACAAGTCGCGGCCTCCCGCGGCGGCCCAAGTAATCACCGAGCGCGCCATGCTCAAATCAGCCAATAGCTGATACTTCGCCTGTGACACAGGGATTTTTCATCCTGTAGCGTCATTTTTCGATAGAAGAGAAAATGAATTTTAGCTGACTTTGGCCATTTATTGTAAATTTGAGGCCGCGCGCTGCGCTATAATATTTGGCACGCGTGTTCTCGGGAGCCTCGACCGCCGATCGGCAGCGTTTTCTGAACATGCTCAAAAAGTGTTGCAGGGCCCCTTTAAACATATTTCATGCATAGCGATTCATATGAAAATGACCACTTTTTATGTTTTATTGCTTCGCTATTCTACGCCCTTCTTTTCGTGTATACTCAGAAAATTGGATCAGAAACGCGTGTGAAAGTCTCCTTGTGTAAAATTAAAGGTTGCACAAAACACAAAGTGACCATTAAGGAAGGTAAACTGCAGGTTCCACCCTGCGTGTCTCGCATAAAATTACGAAAATGGCGAGCCGCTGCGGAGTCATTTTCTGGGCTCCGTGTAAACCCTTTCGTGACAAGAAGTAATAAGAGTAGGCCTCAGTGCTCAACAAAGCAAAAGAAATTCACTGACGGTGTTTGTGGAGTAGCGCATATTCAATTCTCCTCACATGTTTCAGGTCCGACATTTGAGAACGGGGAGGTGCTTTTGTTTTCTGGCCACCAAGTCCTGTGAAGCTGTTTGCAGAGCTTTTTGTCTGGGGGACCCCAACAAGTGTGTCGGAAATGAAGTGGATTCTCATTCTGATTCTAAAGGGCAGAAGAGCATACCTGGAATGTAACGAGCAATCCAGGAGGCACTTTTTTCCAACATTGACAAGGATGCAAAAGAGAAGACAAGGGTAAGAAAGAAATTATGGCAGCTTTGCGCTAGTGGGGCCAAGGCTGAACAAGTTGG
This sequence comes from Rhipicephalus appendiculatus, assembly GCA_030522465.1. Lineage (NCBI taxonomy): Eukaryota > Metazoa > Arthropoda > Arachnida > Ixodida > Ixodidae > Rhipicephalus > Rhipicephalus appendiculatus. Next base: position 27,122 of record JALIZH010011875.1, read on the forward strand.
GAAGCCTTCCTTGTTTCTCTTCATTTTCCTCTTTCTTTCTTTTCTTTCTTTCTCTTTCTCTCAGATTCTTCTATTTTGGACTTGTTTCTTTATATTTCTGTCTTTATCTATTTCTTTCTATTTCTCCCTGTTTCTTTCTTTCTCTTTTGCTATCTGCTTTTTCTTAGAATAACAGAGAGCTGAGCTAGTTGGTACGTATTCATTCTAAAAGTAGGGCGTGCAAGCACGGACACAAGAAGGAATTCAGGACCACCTACTCCGCCGCGCCTGCGTAGCGGCTGAACTTGGCGCGCAATCTTAGAAGCTACTCTGGTTATGTGCAACGTCCACACGCCGCCCGGGAGCGATGTGCTGGCGCCGGCTGCAAAGCTTTTTTTAAATGCGAATGCATTTCTTAGTCGGGCTATGGCAGGCATCCGGCTTTGTCCGTTGACCGGCGTTGTCCGCGGAGAGTGTAGGAGAGGGTAGGTGCAGTGCTTCGCCGCTCCTTCTCTCGCCGTTCGCTCCCTCTCCTTCCTGCGCCCCACTCTCCCGTCCGCTCGCTCGCACGTGTATATATATATATATATATATATATATATATATATATATATATATATATATATATATAATAAAAATAAATACAAAAATAAAAAAAAATTAGAAAAAAAGAAAAAAAAGCAAAAAAAGCAAAAAAAAAAAAAACAGGCGCTGCGCCGTGCTCCCGACCGGGCTGCAGAAATTAGGCGCCTTTTACTTCTTCGAACCACAACCACCATATATAAATGGAGTGAAGCGCGCGCGAAACGCCTTCGCATTTCCTCACGATTCCCTTCGGGGAGGTGGGGGGCATTTTTTCTTTCAAGCCAGCGCACCTCGGTCCCGCACTGTGGAGCGACGCGAGTCGCTTTTACGACCACGCGCGACTTGATTCTTTTTTTTCACGGCACAAGTGATGAATGCCAGCAGTAAATATACAAATAAATATCCTTGGATGCATACCTTGGAACGCCAACCTGTGAGTAGAGAAGTAGGTTATGAAAATAGGTGAGGCCAGGAACTGGGGAAAGTTCGCTGGACTTCTGTTTTCTGTAGACATTGTTTACATCCCGGGCATCCATCAATATTAGGACACCGGTAGGCTTTTCTCATAAAACACCAAAACTTTTGCGGGAAAAGTGCGCGAGTGCACTTGTGTCTCACGAAAACCAGAAAATGCTTGACCGCATAGCACGAGCATTGAAGCAGTACCTCGTTTCAGGTTTAATTGTGTATGTTAACAGCAGCCATCTCTGAGAATTTATTATTTTTTATACTACTCCTGGGTTATTTATCTACAAAATGTATAGCCTCATTTTTTTTAAATGTCTTTGTATACAGAGTGTTTTTATTTCTGTGTTTATCAGCTGGCAATACAAAATTGCAGTTTCATTTTTTTTTCATGATATCGACAACAGATAGCTTTAGAAAGGACATTTCATTACGCATAATTTCATATGCTGCAATGTTTGCTGGACGCCTTTTAAACTGTCAAAAAATTTCTTGCCGCGACCTATGAAAAATAACCCTTTTTTTTTTCTCGTAACGAAAAAAACTTAAACAGCTGCGCTCTCCGAAATTTCTTGAAAACCGGCAATAGAAAAGAACTTTTTTCTTCAAATCCACTGAAGAGACCGAGGGGGGAGATTCTCAAGTCATTTCATGTAATTAAAACCGGTGACAAGTATGGCAGCACACCATCTGTTTGACTTTTAGCCGAAGAAATTTCTTTTCTTGAAAGTACCGTGCAATTATGCAACTTCAAAATGGTATGTTTTCGCTGTTTTCTACAACTGTCGAGGTCGGACCCCGAGTTAACAGATGCGACCGAGCTAAGAAGCAGTAGCGTAAAACACTGGGCGAGTTGGTTGAACTTCATTGTTAAAAGCAGCGCAAAAAGACGAAACACAAGATGAAGGAGGACACAGGACAAGCGCTGAACTAGCAACTGTCATCTTTATTCAAAAGACGAGAATAAATACAAGCAGTTCCGCTGCGTGCGCACCCTCTACACTGCAGATAATTGTCACGTGTTTTCAAGTAGGTTGAATTCACAATCATGTAGATAGATGGAAGGGGCGGAAATGCAATTATCATGGTTTTTCTTTATGTGGAATGCTTCGATGATTTCACGTGATCTCTGATCCATGTGCCTGAAGATGACATGCGTTCTGTCAAACAAAGGTTTACAACCACAGTCGCGACAATGAGAAGACAAATGTGAAGTGGGTGTGCCCTTCAGAGTGTTGCTGTGTTGGCGAAGCCTTTCGTTCAGGCAGGCGCCAGTTTGTCCTATATACATTTTGTTACATGTTAACGGAATATTGTACACCACACCACATGCGCACGTTACAAACCGAGTGCGATGCTTAACGGAGCACGCATTCTTTTGTGATAGGCCTGTCTTCGTTCTATCAACAGCGGCGCATGCTTTCCCAACCTTACCGCGAGCGGAGAACACAACATCTACGTTAAAGCCTTTTGCAATCTTTTTAAGCCTGTGTGATAGTCCGTGCACATACGAAATGACAGCGAAATTCTTAGGCCTATTAGTGGAGCTTGTGCGTTGCCCGGGCCGTGCTGCAGATAGCTTTAAAGATTTTAGCAACCTGAGGGAAACACATGATAGGTTTGAACCTGGGAAGCCGGCTTTTTCTAATCGAGCTACTTGTTCCTGAAAGCTGGCCTCGACCTTATGGTGGCAAGATTTGTTTAGTGCAGAACTTAACGAATTGAAGGCAATGCCGTTCTTAACTATCTTGGAATGTCCTGACGAATAGCTCAAGAGTGATTTCTTTGCACGCGGCGAGAAACACCAGCATAGATGGTCCGGTTCGACAAACAGACACAGATCTAAAAATCTAATAGTGCCATTAACTGGCAATTCAGTCGTGAACAGCAACCCAAGGGCATTGTGTTTGAATATATTCAGTACGTCACTAATTAGGGAAGCACAAGCGTCACTCGGTAAAATGATTAAAAAAATCATCGACGTAACGACATATCTTAATAACTAGACCGTGCACCTCCTTTTCTATCGCGCGATCAACAGCTGACAAAAAGATATTACTGAGTACTGGCGCCACTTTCGACCCAATACATATACCGGATTTTTGAACATACGGTACACCTTCCCACATAACAAAAGTAGCGTTAAGATAGAAACTGAGCAGTTCTAAGAAGGGTTCTGTCGTTACACCACACTTGTTTCTAAACGCAATTTCATCGTTGTGTTCGCTTATGCATTGTTTAACTGAAGCCATAAGTTTGTCGTGAGGCATGGAGTAAAAAAGGTCTTCCACATCAAAACTAGCAACCGAACAAGAGCCAGGGTTTTGGGCCGACAGGTAATCAGTGAGATGACTAGGACTAGGTATGAGGAAGGGATCTTCCATTCGTAGGGAGGAAAGATGCTTTTGAAGGTAGCTGGAAACGACTTCTTGCCAGGAATGGCGCTCAGGGACAATGGAGCGGAAAGGAATGTCCAGTTTATGCGTTTTTGCGCTAAAGAAAATGCTAAGTCTGTCCTCTTTTGCTTTTCCAACCGACAGGGCGAGACGCTCAAGGCCTATATCATGCATGAAGGTTAGGGCCTGTTTTTTGACACGAGCGCATTTGATCGAAACTGGTTTGAAATTCTTCTTAATAGCAAAAGCTGCTTTTTCAGAAAACAGCATGTCGGACATCACGACAAAGGAACCTTCCTTGTCGGATTGTAAAAGCCTGAGATTGTTCTGCACGAAATAGTCCACCAGAGGTTTTAACCGGCCAGACGACCGTGGCCAACCTGGGTGCTGTCTCAAGGCGGTCACAAGTGTCTTTTGGCAGGAAGGACGCTCCTGGTCGGGGACTCGATGAGAGATGCTGCGGGACAGTGCCAGCTTATCTAGTACCGTCAGCTGGGGCTCAAAACAAAATTTTGGACCAAGTTCGAGGATACTGCGGTGCTTGTCAGGGAGGACGTGTCCACCAAGAGTCACCACATCAGTATTTGGGGGGAGGGCACTTCTTTTTTCGCGGCAAGGTCGGGCGCACACTGTTCCAAAGAAATTCCACCAAGGAATCTGTTGTCCTGCACCACTCAGCATGAACGCGGCTGTTTCTTCCATGACGCGAGCGGGACAAACAAATAAGGCGAAGACAGTCGCCGAAGTGCCTGGCTTTTCGCCACCACTCGGAAGGAAGCAGACGGCAGATGCGACGAGCATGGCTAGGAGATGGTTGCAAGAACCCACAAAGACCCTGGACGTCAGCGGGGCAGATAGAAGCCTTGGCTAACCAAGATGCAGTTCGGGCGCGGCAGATACATACAGCGATGAGGGATGACAACACAGCAGGATTGGAGAGGTCGAGGTTTTGACACCCAAAATTTTGTTTTGAGCCCCATTTGACGATACTAGATAAGCTGGCACTGTCCCGCAGCATCTGTCATCGAGTCCCCGACCAGGAGCGTCCATCCTGCCAAAAGACACTTGTGACCGCCTTGAGCCGGCACCCAGGTAGGCCACGGTCGTTTGGCGGGTTAAAACCTCTGGTGGACTATTTCGTGCAGAACAATCTCACGCTTTTACAATCCGACAGAAAGGTTCCTTTGTCGCGATGTCCGACATGCTGTTTTCTGAAAAAGCAGCTTTTGCTATTAAGAAGAATTTCAAACCAGTTTCGATCAAGTGCGCTCGTGTTAAAAAACGTCGCTCCGAGGATCTTATAAGATCCTCGGAGCGACGCCTCGGAGCGACGGAGATGGGCCGGCTTGTTTGATATCCGCTTCAGCCGCTTTTGTCGCCACCGCTCCCACGCTGTTACCCGCGGGTAGAGCGTACGATGCGCTGGGGTATCTATCCATTTGGACTTTATAAGCGAAATGACGGCCACGGCGACGGCAACGGCAACGGCGACGGCAAAAACCCGTCGAGACTGTCCATATAATTGCTATCGCAATAATATTTCAACCAATTTCGCTTCGCGGACACCGTTAAAACGGCGAAGCTGGTAGTGTTCCCGTCGTCAGACTTACGCATTTCTATGTTTTGAAAAAATCTTTCAGATAAAGGCCATCGGGGATGATAAATGCCGTCTATTCTCAATCCATGTCATGCACCTCAACCTGCCAGTACCCGGAACGTAGGTCTGTAGAGGAAAAAATAGCGGACACCATATTCATGGCAGAGGGTGCATGTCTTTTGTTTTTTGTAATTTTGTTGAGGTGTTGATAACTGACACAGAAATGCCATGTGCCGTGTTTCTTGCGGACTGGCACGACAGGGGGATTCCCCAAGGACTGCAGGGTGGTCCAATGATGTGCTTGGCGAGCATTTTGTCGACCTCACTTTGGATAATTTGAAACTGAGTCGTCGACACGTGATATGGGCGCCTATGAATAGGAGGCTCATCACCAGTGTTTATACGGTGGGTCGCACCAGTAGCTTTCTCCAATGGACGGCCGCTGAGATCGAAAACGTCGACGTAGGGCAGTAGAACCCCATGAAGCTGGCCAGTCTGCTGCGTCGTTACTAATCGCGCTGTCGGGGCAAGGTCAGGATTGGTGCTGGGCAGAGGAGTCGGAAGGAGCGGCCACTGTGAAAGCATCCACTGCGTCATCTTCTAAGGTCGAAAACAATGCAAAAGAGTTGTCTTGTGGCAGCCCTTGAGGTATCAAACAAATTGACAACTGAAATGCACGTGGAGTTCCCTGCGACAAACACAGCGGTGTGTGGTAACGTAATGCCTCGGCTGATGAGGACATCGGTAATAGGAGTCAGTACGTAGTCGCCGCCATGAACAGGTGGTGTTGATACGAACTCGACGTAGGTCAGTATTTGGTGTGGAAGGTGAGCATATGCGGTAGCGCAGAGGCGACTCGGCCGTTGTGGAACAGGGTCTGTACTGGCCAAGTGGAGACGGAGCGTACTGGCCGCACAGCCCATGAGGGCAGAATGCGCGGACAGGATGTCGAGGCCTATAGGTTCACTTCATGGGGGCATTTTTCAAGTACGGTGCACAAAACAACTGTGCGGCGATCAGCGACGCTTACATGAGGGGAGCATATTGCAACGACAGCTGCTGTTCTGCCGTCGGCAACACGGACGAACTTAGTAGTCGCAGGCGTGAGAGCTTTATTAAGCTTGCGGCGAAAATCAGTGGTCATAATGGAAAGTTGAGCCCCAGCGTCGACAAGAGCAGTCACATGCACACCGTCGACTTGTACGTCGACAAGGTTCCGCTTCGTCTGTATGGTAAAGTGGTTGGATGGATAGATAGACGCTAAGATCATCATCATCATCATCATCAGCCTGTCTACGCCCACTGCAGGGCAAAGGCCTCTCCCATGTTTCGCCAATCAACCCGGTCCTGTGCTTTCTGCTGCCCCGTTATACCTGCAAACTTCTTAATCTCATCTACCCACCTAATTTTCTGTCTCCCCCTCAAGCGTTTGCCATCTCTTGGAATCCAGTCAGTTACCCTTAATGACCAGCGGTTATCCTGCCGACGTGCTACGTGCCAGGCCCATATCCATTTCTTCTTCTTGATTTCAACTATGATTTCCTTAACCACCGTTTGTTCCCTGACCCACTCTGCTCTCTTCCTGTCTCTTAAGGTTACACCTATAATTTTCCTTTCCATCGCTCGCTGCGTCGTCCTCAGTTTAAGTTGAACCCTCTTTGTAAGTCTCCAGGTTTCTGCTCCGTAGTTAAGTACCTGTAAGATGCTGCTGTTATATACCTTCCTCTTGAGGGATAGTGGTAGACTACCATTCATGATTTGATAATGCTTGCTGAATGAGCCCCATCCCATCCTTATTCTTCTAGTTATTTCACTCTCATGGTTCGGCTCCGTGGTTACTACCTGTCCTAAGTAGACGTACTCCTTTACAACTTCCAGTGTCTCGCCACCTATATCAAAGCGCTGTTCTCTGCCAAGATTGTTCCACATTACATTAGTTTTATGCCTATTAATTTTCAGACCGATTCGCTGATGACATTGCATTGATGAGTAACGCGGGATACGAATTACAGCTTATGATTACTGAACTGGATACGGAAATTAGAAGAGTAGGTCTGAAAATTAATATGCATAAAACTAAAGATGCTAAGAGGAGTCCCCTTTATAACGGGGCGGTGACAAGGGTACCACCAGGCTCGTCAAATAAAGAAAAAAAAGCCGGCAGATCCCACGCACTGTGGGAATCGATGTAATGCGAAGCAGCCAGGAAGGAGCAGATCATGATTTACATAATTTGCATGTCATGTTTTACATGTTAGGACCTATCATTTATGTTGGTCATACAGTCGCGTCGCGCAATACCATTGTAAATGGCGTTGTAGATGACATGCATGCCAAGATTTTCATGTTACCACCTGCCACTTATGTTCATTATACAGTCATGTCACTCAAATATGGTGTATATCAAGGTAACGAAACGGCTGCGAGCGCGCCATGAGCGTGGAATGCAACTCATGTCGCTCATGACGCGTCATGATTTCCATATTACCACTTGTCATTTATGTTCGTCATACAGTCATGTCACTCAATACCAAATTTGGTGTATATCAAGCAAACGAAACGGCCGCGAGCGCTCCATGAGCGTGGCATGCAAGTCATGTCACACATGAGAAGTCATGATTTTCTTGTTACCACTAGTCATTTATGTTCGTCATACAGTCACGTCACTCAATACCAAATTTGGTGTATATCAAGCTAACGAAACGGCCGCGAGCGCTCCATGAGCGTGGCATGCAAGTCATGTCGCACATGAAAAGTCATGATTTTCATATTACCACTAGTCATTTATGTTCGTCATATAGTCAGGTCACTCAATACCAAGTTTGGTGTATATCAAGCTAACGAAACGGCCGCGAGCACGCCATGAGCGTGGCATGCAAGTCATGTCGCACATGACAAGTCATGATTTCCATATTACCACTTGTCATTTATGTTCGTCATACAGTCACGACACTCAATCCCAAATTTGGTGTATATCAAGCTAACGAAACGGCCACGATCGCGCCATGAGCGTGGCATGTAAATCATACTTTTCATGACAAGTTAGTCATGATTTTCATGATATCACCAGCCATTTATGTTCGTCATACGGTCATGTTATGCCATACCAAATTTGGTATAAATCCCATTAACGATACGGCCAGGAGAGCACAAAGTCGTAGGCGGCTAGATAGATAGATAGATAGATAGATAGATAGATAGATAGATAGATAGATAGATAGATAGATAGATAGATAGATAGATAGATAGATAGATACGCTCAAACTCGCCGAAGTTCGCTAAGAAATGCTTCGCATTTAAACAAACTTTTACGTCTGTTTTTTTAAGTTGGCCTAATGCCTTAATTGTCCATTTTGATTAAAATCTATCTTACTAGAGAAAAAAAAAACGCCGATTCATAGCCCAGTTTTCTGCCCTTTACGGCAGAATGTCCTTATTTCTTCTGACTATTTAATTTTGTGCCTTCTCTCTAGTTTTCTGCCACCAATACCCTAACCGTCTCTTACTTATTTCTATCGCGCGCGTGTTCAGCTATCCATTGTCGTCCCTAAAAACCTATGGCTTCATGTAGGCTCGTGCCTAAGCGTACAGCTGGGTGTCTGTCGCCACATTCAATCATAACATGTTCCTTCGTTTTCTTATCTTGCCCACAGCATATGCATTGTTCTTCTTCTTTGCTAAAATCTCGCTTTATAACTACGGCTTCTTAAGCAACCGGTCTCGCTTCAAAACAGTAAAGTGCTTCCCCTTGAATTGTCATAAAAATGGATCCCTCATTTAATTTTTTGCCCTTTTGGTGGTTACTCAGAGCCGGTTTTTTTCTCCATCGCTGCCATCCAGTTCATCCTCTCCGCCTCTCTGACTTTTCATTTAACGCTCTTTGTTGCACTGCCAGCCGTGCCTCCTAGTTCTTTTTCTCCACTGTGCGTCAACGCTCTTCCTATACAAATAACGGAACACCTGATCCCCCCCCCCCTACTGTCTTTCGTATTCCTTAGCCTCTCTTCGAACTTTATTTGGCTCCTGAGCCCTCGTCTCAAAACTTGTCCACGCCATATCGCCCTTTACAGCCTCATTCGTCGTCTTCCCGTGAGTGCCCAACGCAAGGCATCCCACAGTCCGTTGACTTACAACCATTCCCCACTGCACCTCTGACCTCATCAATTGGTATAATTGATGTAGCGCCACCTCCAGGGGCTGCAAATTTAGATTTCCGCCGGGAAGCGTCACGGGAAGGCGGGGCTGGGGAGAACAACACTGGCGACGTTGGGGTGATGGAGAGTGGGAGTAGCGGGGATCACTCGCAGGTTTCTGATGGGCAAATTGGTCGTGGCTGGTTTCATGACGATAAACGCGACGAGCATGAAAGGTACACGAGAAAGTTTGTGCAGCAGAACCCCAGCGACTTCTGTAATGGCGAGAAATGGGCCCAATACGGTGACAACGCAAACATATGGGCTTGTCATAGTGTGTTCGCCATGCTGGCCTTTTCCTGCGGTACAACTGCTTGAATTAGGGGCAAGGGGATTGAATGAGAGGAGTCAGGTGACGTTGGCACCACTGTAACAGGAGCGGCCACTTCATGTTTACGCCGGACGAGTCGTGTTAAGTTATCGCAGGCCTGTGGTGGACAATATGGGACGAGGCAAGATGATGTCGCTGCGGTATTCGAAAGGCGCCGGAACTGATGTTATATGGGCCTGCTTTTAGCCTGGTCTAGGCGGCGACATTTTTGAATTATCGCATCAGCAGACAAAACGTTACTAAAAACCAGCAAGTTAAACGCGTCGTCGGCGATAACCTTGAGTTCAATGAAGTCATATCGTTTGAAAGACAGGTACCAAGGAAGAGGACAGGCCCTGTTTTTTAAGCGCTATGGCTTCATTGAACGTAACAAACTAGCCCAAAAGTCTCTTCTCTTGGATACCTTTGAGAATGCACGCAACTTTTCCTGGCTCGGACTTGTTTTTCGTTGGCTTTGCGGCAGAGTGCTCAGACGCTCTGAATGTAACTGATGCAGGAGTCGGTGGAAGTTTTTCGCGCGAGCTGATAATTCATTTATTGCGGCTTGTCGACAACCAAAAAGGGTTCCAAAAAAGCTCGTCGATCTTCTTGAAGCTGTCCCAGCTTGTAGTGTCATGCTCGTGGGTGTCAAATCACACACGAGGGGTTCCGTCGAGGTAAAAGATGAAGTTCACGAGCACGAGTATGGGTTCCCAATAGACCCTTTAGAAAATTCAGTCTGGCAACATGGGTCGGGAGCTCTGCCGCCATATCTTGTTCACTCGTGCGAGGCGGCGGTGCTGGCGGTGCTACAGGCGGGGCAGAGGCGGCAGTGAGAAGTAGCAACGCACGTCGACAATGTCTCGCGAGAACCTCGAGTGGCTTGCGGACTTGTCGGTTATTCCCGACAGCCTTTCTCAAAGGAGTGCTGACGTCTACTGCGCCAGGCAGAGCGTGCCTGGCCCCTCGAGCCGCACGTCGCAGCGCAGCTACAAGTTGCATTCCGAATCTTACACGGATCCGTGTTCGGTCCGTGTAGCCCGGTTGCCAAAGCGCGGATAGTGACCTTGATTTATTGTTTTCTTAGTCGGGCTATGTGAGGCGTCCGGCGTTGTCCGCGGCGACGTCCGCGCGCCGGCAGGTGTTATCTCTCCGCTCTCACTCCCTCTCCCATAGCAACAGCTGCGGGCGCACGCGCTTATCCTCGCCCCTAGCAACCGGAGCATGTGGTGCGAGAGTGTAGAAGAGGGTAGGTGCAGTGCTTCGCCGCTCGTTCTCTCGCCGTTCGTTCTCTCTCCTCCCTGCGCCCCACTCTCCCGTCCGCTCGCGCCTCACTCTCGACCGTTCGCTGGCTGGGCGCCTCTCAAGGCGATGGCAGAAGTCGGTGAAGGCGAAATCTCTCGGCGCAAGAAATGCATTCGCATTTCCTCACGATTCCCTTCGGGTAGGTGGGGGCATTTTTTTAAATGCGAATGCATTTCTTAGTCGGGCTATGTCAGGTATCCGGCGTTGTCCGCGCGCCTCTCCGCTCTCACTCCCTCTCCCATAGCAACAGATGCGGGCGCGTGCGCTTATCCTCGCCCCTAGCAACCGGAGCAGGTGGTGCGGGCGGAGTAGCGGAGTGAGTGGAGAGGAGGAGCGCGCTCTGGTGTGTGAGGGCGCTCGCATCGCGGGAGCTCCGAGAGTGTAGGAGAGGGTAGGTGCAGTGCTTCGCCGCTCCTTCTCTCGCCGTTCGCTCTCTCTCCTCCCTGCGCCCCACTCTCCCGTCCGCTCGCACCTCACTCTCCACCGTTCGCTGGCTGGGCGCCTCTCAAGGCGATGGCAGAAGTCGGTGAAGGCGAATGTCTGACGGCAATGGTACTCCTAGCAAGTAATTTACTGCAGCAAAAGGGAGAGTTGGGCTAGTTGGTTGGGATTCATATTGAACAGCGCAAAAAACAAGACACAGAGAAGAGACTGCACGACACGAGCGCTGACTGACAACTAAATGCTTTATTCAAGCACAAAGAAAAAGGAAGGGAAAAACAGAAATGCGCGCGCACCCTAAGCACATTACAAGAGAATTGCAGGCATTCAGCAAAATTTAAGTATTTTCCAAGTAAGCCACCTCGCAATCAAGCAACGCAATCGATGGCGTGCTGGTGACACGTGTGTCAACACGTGTCACCATTTTTGCTCCGGTGAGCAGCCACAAGCGGCACAGTGGGCGGACAAATGTGAATACGGCGTACCCTTAAGAGAGCTATGATGCTCGCGCAGGCGAATGTTGAGGCAGCGCCCCGTTTGCCCCCACATAAACTTTACCGCACGACATCGGAATTGAGTACACTACATTGCTTTTGCAAGGGACGAACTGCATGCGGTGTTTAACTGTGCACATACTCCTAAACGACTCACTCGCACCTGAGGACAAATTATCAATCCTGGCACACAGGCTATTCAGCTTATTCTTAGCGGAAAAGTGGACGTCAATATTGAACTTGTCGGCAATCTTTTTGATGCGGTGAGAAATGCCATGAATATACGGGATCACCGCTAGATTGTTACCCTTTCCCCGTTTGTCATCCCGTGGTTTCGCTGGACCATTTTTAACTTTGTTCATAACTTTTAATGACGCAGAAACAATGGCGTCAAGAGGGAAGGCTGCATTTTTTTAGACGCTGAACTTGAGATAGGAGGCTGAATGACATTTTGTGGACAGAAGACTTAGTAAGGGCAGAAAAAATGGTTAACACCATTTTGTTGCCTGAAACTGCAATTTTGATACCCGTTTTCAGCGTTTTTCTGACACAATCCGGAAAGGGTCTTACTTGGACACGTAAGGGAAGCTTGCAGCCAAGGTGACGATGAGCAGGGTGGCGATGAGAACAACGACCACCACCCAGTACGGATCGCCGGTGTCCTGGCTGACTGTGCGGATGGTGACGCCGCTGAACGCCGACATAGAGAGGTGAGCGCCGGTATCCTGCTCGCGAACGAGATATGCGCCATGAAAGGCAGCCTTTATTTACTTTATTTATTTAAAAAGTCTTTAGAGGCCTCGTCAGAGACATTGGCTAAGGGGGCATCACAAAATAAACGACCTCGCACAATGAATACATCTTGTCATACAGGATAAAATGGGTGAAAGCATACACATGACTTCACGAACACACTAGAATATTAACTATCAAATCAAAAGAGGAATTTTATTGCACTATAATAGGAAAATTTGCGTAAACAGATATCTGGAACATGACAACAATTGTAGAGGCAAGAAGAACGAAGGAATAGTTCAATGTCACAAGCAAAAAAAAAAATAACAAGAAAACATCAACAGATCCATTTCGTACACGTGTAGGCAGTGCAAAGGAAAAAAAAAATAAGCCAGCTTCGCACTAGTGGTTCCAAGCCTGAAGGAAGTGCGGAGCTCGGCAGCCTTCTTTTTTTTTCTCTTCGGTTTTCCTCTCTCTTTCCTGCTCTCTTTCTTTCTTGTTTTCCTTCCCGGTATTTGTGGTATTTATCTTTATTTCTATTTATTTGTATTTTTCATCCTACTTTTTTCTTTCTCCGTCTGTCTTTCTATTTCTTGCTTTCTTCCTCTTTTTCAATATTTATACGGTTGTTCTGCCGCTGAAGTTCTCCGCACTTAATATCACCATCAAGGCGCTCAAAGGACAAGAGGAAGATGACTTCTCTTTGGCGCGAGCGCTAATATGCTACAGTTGGCTATGCAATATAGTGTGTGGTTTTGCCTGTGTTAATATTATCATCAAGGCACTCGCAGAACAAGAGGAAGAAGCAAGGTTTGGGTTTGGGCTAGTTGGTGATCCATTAATAATACAGAGCGCAAAATGAACAAAGGACGAGAGTCTTTGTGGTTCCTTTTCTCGTCCTTTGTTCTTTTTGCGCTGTGTATTATTAAGAGGAAGAAGACTTCTTTTCTGCGAGAGAGAGAGAGAGAGATATTAATGAAAGGGGAAGAAATAAAAAGGACGCTATTTTCTGCCTCCCGTCGTGGGGGGCACGGCCCAGCGCCTTTAGGGATGGGGAGGGGGAAGATGATAGAAAGAAGAAAAGATAGAAAGAAAGAGTGAAAGGCATGGCAAGAGGAGTCTTGTCAGCGCAGACGGTAGCACGAAACTGAAGCGTTTGTCTATAAGGTGGCGAGGTCCGCAGAAACAGAACTCGAGGAAGGCTCGGAAGGCTTGTATCTTCGACCGTGCGGGAAAAAGGAAGTCGTCCGCCGTTTCCGCAGGCAGACCGAGCAGGCGATAACGGCGCATCATCACGCTTCGTTCTGCAGCGAGGGCAGGGCAGGAGCAAATAATATGCTCGAGCGTTTCGTCGTCGCCGCACCTTCGGCACGCAGGCGATGAGCAGCGACCCGTGGAAAACATGCGTGCCGTAGGCCAGGCGCTGCCGGTACGCAGGCGAACCAGCAACCGCCGCTCGCATCTGTCCAGGGCGGTCTCCGTAAGGGGAGGCGGTGGCTTGCCGCTTGCCACCCGCGTGTCAGGGTGGGCCGTAGGTAGGAGAAGCCGCAGTCGTTGCCGGGTGATATCCGACTGGGCTACCGCCTTGGTGACAGGGGTGTTGCCGCGGTGTGCTGCCTTAGCGGCGGCGTCGGCCTCCTCGTTCCCAGCTATCCCAACGTGCGAGGGAAGCCATTGGAGAGAGAGGCGCACACCGCTAGCCCCGATGGCGGTTAGCTTGGCGTGCAGCAATGTCACGGTTATGCCTGCTTGGTCTGGTTGCAGCAGCGCTTGTAGGGCTGGCCGGGAGTCGCAGAGTATCGCCACGGGCAGCAGGGGTGACGTAGCAGCGAGGTAGTCGGCTGCCAAGTGAAGGCCAGCCAATTCAGCTGCAGTGGAGCTGGCGTGGAAAAGAAGGCGGCACTGGATGGTTGTGTAGTGAAGGGTTAGAGGTGCGTCACTTTAATTCATGTGCGGTGCGGTGAAGGAAGGAGCCAAACACAGTAAGGCTGGTAAACACACATATATTAAAAAAAAGCTCTAACGACAATACACACACAAGCAATAGGGATCCCGTACACTATGCGAGCAGTTTAAAGACTATATAACGTCCTATCGTGATGTGCTCACGTAACCGTCCGTAGCACGTACAACAGGCCGGCGGTCGATCCACTCAGCAGTTGGGACGTCGTGGTGCGGCAGGATGAGCAGCCGGGCGAGTGGTGGCGAAGCACACGTTCTGTCAAGAAGCCAGCCCGTCCAGGAACCGGCCAAGTACTGGGCAGGAGTCAGAGCCGGTGCACCAGCGTACGCAGGAGCGCGACCCGTCAGGAGGCTGCCCAGCGTTTCGCCCGGGTAGCCCTCGCCAACATGGATGGCCCTCAAACGCTGTCTGCCTGCGTGGCCGCTACCGTTCTTCCCAGCACTCTGCTTCGTCTTCCTTTTTTCTTCACCGCCACCACCATGCGCTCTCTTTTTGTCCCCAACGTGCCGCCTTCCTCGCTGCATTCTTCGTCTTCTTTCCTCTTTCACCACACTACCCCTCACTCAAAAAAGTTGTTTCATTTTAAACAACTTTGCTCTGTAGAGTCGGCTTGCAGAACCAGGGCACGCCTGACTGTCACAAAACACACACACAGGTCACAGTTCACAGTTTTAGCACCGTTCAGGCATCACGATAGGGCACAGACGCGAGTACAAAGGCGGAAAAAGAACATGGGTTCTGAGCAGCGAGGGCATTAAATGCAACAGCCCCTATGCCCTTCAAAATGTGGCGAACTTTGTCCGATTCCGGCATGGACGAATTAACACGCCGGCAGAACGCAAGGACTTCCTCGATGTACGATGTGTACGACTCACCGGGATGTTGTTGGCGAGTGTCGAGAGTCCTCTTCGCGACTGCAGACCGAACGGCGGGTGTGCCAAAAACATGACGGAGCTGCTGCTGGAAGGTCGCCCAGTCGGGTAAGTCAATGACATGGTTGAAATACCATGTCTTCGCAACGCCGGTCAGGTAGAAAGGGACGTAACGCAGTTTTGCGGCCTCGTCCCACCGATTAGCAGCACTCACGCGGTCGTAGTCATCGAGCCAGTCCTCGACGTCTTCTCCACGAAGACCAGCAAAAAGCGGGGGGTCGCGCTGTTGCCCGTGTATGAAAACAGGAGGCGCAGCTTGCGGCGGCAGAGTGGAGATGGCATCAGCACCGGCAGGCTCGTTTTGCGACATGCTGCCGGACAGTGGGCGCAAGCGACGGCCTGAACGAAGCTCCAGGGGGTAGAGCGGGCTGGGAGAGGACCGAGGACCGAAAATCCACCTCCACCACGTATGACGTCTTGGTTGAACACGACGTTTATTAGACGCGAGGTCTTGGAAGCCAACGGGCAGAGCGCGCACACACTCGATGATGATGAGAATGACACGGTGACGATGAGGACAGAGTGACAAACGGATGATGATGATGATGATAATGCACAGGTGAGGAAGAAGTACATAACAAATGCCCACACTATTTACACATGGAAATAAAATGTTTACGACACTCTGCTTAAGTAGTCGAAGAACGAAAGCGGTTAGTGGTCTTTTGACAAAAAAACAAGTCGATTTGTTTACCGGCAAGCCACTGCCAATCTTTCGAGCCCTGATACGTGTGCCAGGGTTTTTTTTTTAAGATTTGACAGCGGCAGCAATGGGGCGTTCTGCCAGTGGCGAGAAGTCTCTTTCTTCATACTTTTTAAGTTGATTTATGGGAAAGATACCTTCTCGAGTGCCCTAGTCAACCAAGAGATCAGTGCCTCTTGTCTTCTCAGTAATCCTGAATGGCCCATTCCATGTCAGTAGAAGTTTGTTTTTCTCGGATGGAAGCAAAAGCAGTACGTCGTCTCCCACTGCGAGATGTCGCGCTTTCGTCGTGCGAGCACAGGATTGCTTCCGGGTAGTCTTCGATCTTCGGAGCATTTCGTGGGCGAGCTGACATGTCTGGGGCAGCTGTTCTTGAAGTTCGAAAATGCAGTCATAGGATGTTTTCATATCCTTGTCTAACTGCTTTGTTGACCACAGCTCTTTGAGGATACCCGTTGGTCCTTCTACGTAGCGACCGTAGAGAAGATCACAAGGCGAGAAAACCGAGCTTATCTGTGGTAGTTCTCTGTATGCGAACAGAAGTGGGCGCAAATACCTATCCCAATTTTTGGGGCTTTCCTCGCACATTTTTTCAATGATTTGCTTCAACTTTTCGTTAAAGCCTTTCACTAGGTCATTGTCAGTCGGGTGGTAAGGTATCGTTGGTAGTTGTTGAAGGGAAACCAGGTGGCTTAGTTCTTTCCTTAGCTGAGAGGTGAATTGGGTGCGTCGGTCAGTTACTATTTCTCGGGGAATTCCAACGCGGGAAAACACCTCAAGCAATGCCTTGGCGATCCTCTCAGTTTCAATACTTGGCAGGGCAACCGCCTCTGGGTAACCGGTAGAAATATCCACCACAGTTAAGGACATATCAATTGCCATTGGCCGATGTAGGTGATATAGGACCGGTGATGTCGATAGCGACACGCTGGAACGGTGTATCGATGATTGGCATCTTCGCAACAGATACACGTCCTACTAGGTGTTTCGGAATGGCCCTCTGGCAAATACCGCGTGACTTTATGTAGCGGTTGACATCAGCTTGCATACCAGGCCAGTAAAACTCTTCCAAAACCCTGTCCGCCGTCCTATTTATCCCTTGGTGTCCGGAAAGGATACCTTCGTGCGCGATCTTCAAGACTGATGCACGAAGGCCGTTCGGAACAACGAGCTGATGGACTTCTCTGTGTGGCGGACTTATAATGCCTGAAGAGAAGGTCGTTGAAGAGGTCGAAGGTGGCAGTGGTAGATCGCGTCGTTCTGGTCTTGCCTACGTCCATGAAGCAACCACTGAGACTTGGATCGTCCGTCGGCGACGTCGCCAACGCTTCAGGGTCGACGTCTAACGGGTTTGAGATGCCTTCTGAGGCCCTTGGTGACGTTGTTGGATGACATCGTGACGCAGCAACCCCGTCATTGCCTCGACCGCAGATTGCATTCTTTTGATGCGCAATGTCATCGTCTGTTGCCCCTCGGGACCCCAGCGTGGTCGGCTTTCTGGCATCATCTTTGCTTTCAGGTAGCATGTGGGAAGGGTAGACGCCGTTAATGTTACCCAACACAACGTCATGGAGTGGTTGCTCTATACATATAGCGAGTACCGTGCCCTTGAAAAACGGACAGTCGATATGTAATTTAGCTTCAGGAAGGTGCCGAGCGGAACTATCTAATAAATAAACAATCCGCGTTTTCCCTGTGAACTTGCTGGCTGGAACGAGTGCGCGCTTTACTACGACTGTGTCACAACCGGAATCTCGCAGAATAATAACGGGTTGCCCTTCTAGGTACCCTTGCGCTGTCGGCATTCTGTCTGATCGACGTCCCGGTCCAGCAAAGATTTGCGGACTGGAACCAATGTTGCCACTATCACCAGGTTCAGAGAGAGAACACAAGGCCTCGTTGCGGCCCTTCATATCTTTGGGAAAGCTGTCCGGTTTCTTCCCATTCCACCCGGTCGCCGACTTGCTTCCCGTAGACCTCGACCAAGCAGTCTGATGTCTTGTGTCCTCGCTTGTTGCATATGAAACAGTGGGGCTTTTTCCTGAGCTTTTGATGGCTCTTTGGCTGGTGTTCCACTCTTCGAATATGCAGTGTCCTCTATACCTCTAGCCAAGTGGGTCAGGCCTTGAGCTTCGAGGTAGTGATCAGCACTTTCGACCAAACTGCCCAAATCTTTGCAACCGCGCTCTTTCAGAAATACAGCGAGCTTCTGGTTACACTGCAGCAAGAATTGTCCCGAGACAACCCGGTTTCGCAAGGCGTCATATGCTTTTCCGGTTTTGGCCATCTCTTGCCAGTGGTCAAAATACCCAAGCAATCTACCGGCAAACTGACGTCCTGTTTCGCCATTCTCTGGTTTGGCCTCTCGAAATTTGACGTGATAGCCCTCCTCTGTATACCGGAACCTCTGGAGCAAAGTTGACTTGAGCTTCTCAAAGTCAGTCGCATCTTCGGCGGACATGCGTCCAACTACCGACAGAGCTTCCCCCGTAAGGCACAAGCTCAAGGAGAGGCCCCACTTATCCCTAGGCCATTCCTGGTTAGTGTCCACTCGCTCGAACCTTTGAATGTAGGCATCGAGCTCATCACGGGTTTCGTTAAACGCAGGAATGAGTTTCGTGCGGGCTTCGGAATCCGTGATTGATTGCGTCGCGATTCATTGGTTCGGCGGGGACTGCTTGACTAGCTTGTTGCGATTCCTGCACGCGCAACCGAAGCTCTAGCAACTGTCGTTCTCCAGCTTGCCGCTGCAACTCCCGCTCGTGATCTTCTTTTGCTGCCTCACGCCTTAGCGCATACTCCTGGTTTTCTCTATCGCACTCCTTATCTATCCACTGCTGGAGTTCCTTGCCTGAGAGTCCCAACTCTTTACCGAGACCTATCAGCTTTTCGGCATCCATCTTCAACCACCGCACATGAACAAAGTGAGGCTCTCGAAAGGTGTTATGAGAGCAATAAAACTTGCTGCTGGGCGAGTTGGTTCATACTTGGAAGGAAAAAATAATGATGCGCATACACAAAAAAAACAGACACGGACTCAGGAAACACGGACTAGCGCAACAGACACGCTAGTCCGTGTTTGCGCTAGTCCGTGCTTTCCTGCGTCCGTGTCTGTTTTTTTGTGTATGCGCATCATTATTTTTTCCTTCCAAGTGTTATGAGAGCTTAGTCCTGTCTCGAGGACGCCAGATAATGTAGTGAAGGGTTAGAGGTGCTTCACTTTAATTCATGTGCGGTGCGGTGAAGGAAGGAACCAAACACAGTAAGGCTGGTAAACACACATATATTAAAAAAAAAACTCTAACGACAATACACACACAAGCAATAGGGATCCCGTACACAATGCGAGCAGTTTAAAGACTATATAACGTCCTTATCGTGATGTGCTCACGTAACCGTCCGCAGCACGTATAGCAGGCCGGCGGTCGATCCACTCAGCAGTTGGGACGTCGTGGCGCGGCAGAATGAGCAGCCGGGCGAGTGGTGACGAAGCACACGTTCTGTCAGGAAGCCAGCCCGTCCAGGAACCGGCCAAGTACTGGGCAGGAGTCGGAGCCGGTGCACCAGCGTACGCAGGAGCGCGACCCGTCAGGAGGCTGCCCAGCGGTTCTCCCGGGTAGCCCTCGCCAACATGGATGGCCCTCGAACGCTGTCTGCCTGCGTGGCCGCT